>JASDQU010754336.1:19762-36901 GCA_032191745.1 Picea mariana | reverse complement strand
GCACCCTTCCAACTCCTCGATTCTGGTGTGAAGGCCTTGAATGACCTCACTGATTTTGGATACCTTCTCCTCTAGTGTGGCTTCTACCACCATCAAAACCTCTGGAATTTCCTTATATAATTTATGGATGACCCTTTGTATCCTCTTTTCATGTTTCGTGGCCTCATCCTTCTCCTTCAATATCCTCCCTACCTTTTTCTCGGCCTCTTCCTTCTCCTTCACAACTATTGTATAATCCTTCTACAGTTCTACCTTATCAATTGTTTCCTTAAACAACTCTTTTGATGTTGACTCTGTGCAGAACTGTATTTTCTGTGAAATACATGTTTGTAAGCCTTGAAGTGGTCATATCGGCATATGTGAAATGAGTAAGACTAGGTGACTTAGTATTCATGCCTGCTTCCACATCTTTGATGTGGAGAAATCAGTTGCATATGGTGAGATATTCGAAACTCTACATGTTTTTTATATCTATGATAAGTAAGAAGTGGTGGTCCCTTCTTCCCCAATTGCACTTCTTGTCGTTCCTTCACTGGATCTTTTCTCAAGCACTATCCTTATTGCCTCCACTAGCTACTGCAATGTTGTTAACTACTTTTGTACCTTCTAGTGTAGTTCTTCTTGTTTATGTGATGCTTGTTGAGTTTCCTCATCTACGGGATCCCTCACTTCGTAGCCGATCCTATCAATATCATCCTCCATCAAAGTGTAGGTAGTTGGTTCTCTCTAGGATTTCATCTTCTTCCACGCAGATGTTGTTGTCCCATTAACCTTGTATTTCCTCTTTTCCCCTACATTTGGCACTTTCTATTGCACGTCCCATGCACCATCTCCTTGTCCATTCCATTTTCCATTTCCTTGGTCTTATTCTTCATTCTTAGGGTGCTCCATCTTTGTTTCGTTCGTAGGTCTCTTCCAGTCTAGTTCTCAATCTTGCATATTCTGTTGGATGTCTTCCTCTATGATTTTGTACTTTTTATGGACCCATTCCTCTCTCAGGTCTTTATTTTCTTGTATATAGATGTGGTGATGGTCTTCTGAAAATAACGCAATCGATGAGTACACCTTTACAAGTTGTGGTGAAATACATAGTTTATTTTGGATACACCTCCTAATAATTTTGTTGTACAAAAAGAACTCGAAATTGGTGTCTATCTATCTTCTCTTGTTCCTTGTGTACCATAAGTTCTGATACATGGTGTCCAAGTAGGGATTACCTCTTAGACCCAAAAAATGTGCATCTCTTGGTTCATTCCACACTATGAATGCAATCAAAATTAACAACCAGGAATAGTGAAATTCCATGCCTCTATCTTGTGCTTCCATGTAATCGATGAGGAACTGGTTAAGTAGAAATGGGGCCCAACTCATCGATACCCCTTCTACACACTTCTTAGATGCAACTATCATGCATGTGGGAACTTCATCTTTCCTTCACTTTCTGAGAAACTTGCATACCAATTCTTATATATCAATTCTTATTGTTGGGTCAAAGATACTTGGTACATCCAAGCCATAAACACCTTGAACTGTGTGGAATTTCTCCCTCATGGCCTTTAAGAAAGCCCTATTACTCTTATTGTCTACAAACAATAAGGTTGGATCTTCCCCTTGTGCCGGCAAGCCTGTGATTTTGGAAATGATATCTATGTCTATAGAGATTGGTCTGTCCAGCCATAAGTAACCTCCATGCACATAGGTTAGGAACACCTTGACACATGCATTCACCTATTAGGTCCTGCCAAACTGTGGAATGTCAAACAGATTTAGTATGTCATCTTGTTCCAACCCTCTAGCCCATATGTTTTTCATAGGTATAGTTTGTTTCATCATTGGATCTCTTCTCAGTTCCAAGTATTCGCCCAATGAGAGTTTAGGGAACTTCATTGTGTCTGTGATATCATGGTGCACATATTGGAGTTGCAACACCTTACCTAACATATCCTCATCTATGATGACCCCATCTGGGATTTTGGGTGTCACCAATGGATACCTGACATCCTTCTTGAATGTCATTGGTTTTGCATTATCCTTCCTCAGTGGAAAGTAATCCCTAGTAAAACTTGGCTCTGACGACGATGCTCCCAGAGTCTTCTCAAACTTTGGTGTTGTTTTTTCTTCTCTCATTCAAGATTTATTTGGTACAAATGTTGATTCATTTATTGATTCCATCTCTGTAATCTAGTTAGTAGTGACAACTACTTCATCTTTGTAGTTTTTCGAAGGATCTACAACACAACTCTCGGTTCTCTGTTACTCGCATGCCACTCCAACTACCAATAAAAAATGTTTGTTGACCCTCCGCGGGCTTTGTTCCCCTTCTCCATTTGTGCATTCACCTTGGCGCCATAATTAACTGTCAAATCCCTTAGTATTGTTCATTCAATACTTTCCTTAAATCTCCATTAATTCCAAATCTTTCACTATATATTTTCCTCGATTTGTCAGTCTGTCATGATATCTATCGAATTTTTCCATTTTTGATGATGCGTATCTATGATGTGCTTCAATTATGGATTTTAAACCGTCATTTCCGCTCTTTAATCCAATTTAACGGTCTTTATCCATCCTCATTCGTGTATTTTTTCTGGCTTACCCATTCGTTTATTGCACAACTTTTGCTTCTACGTGTAATCTACTTTCTTGGCATGGTTTCATCCATCTATGCGATGCCCATTTATTTTTTGCACTTACTCTCATTGTAATTTACTTAATTTTTTCTTATTTTTCCTTTGTTTTCCATTTCCCTTTTTCCACTTTTCCTTTCTTTTTCTTTTTCCTTTTCTTACTATAATACAAAACTATAGTAGAAAGGTTTTCATGCTGGTCATACTAATGTGTGGATGGTTGGTTGTCCTTATAAATTTCCAACCAACTTCCATTCACCATTCCTCCCAAGACTTCACCATTCAACGTTTCTAGTTGCACAACACCTGCTTCTATCACATACTTGATCAGATATGGACATAACCAATTCATTTATAACTTTCCTAGATGCTTCATGAACTTGTTGTTGTATAGAAACACTTAGTCTCCCACTCAAAAAATTTTCTTCTTAATATTCCTATCATGCCATAATTTTTCTCTTGCATTCTGGACTTGCTGATGGAATCCTACGACAAATTGGTCTCCCTTGAGCTGTAACAATTGTGTTAATCTTTCCTCTACTGTGCTAGAATATACAAGATTGGCAATCGCTACAACATGCAAAATCGCTACAATAAATTCCATTAGCATTACTACTTCTTTCCTATATAGCAACCTAAAAGGTGTCTCTCCTGTCAAATTTTTACTTTAAGCCCTATATTCCCATAATACTACAAGGATCCTTATGTCCCAATCATCCCTTCCTACGTTGCAAATATTGTTCAGAGAATTCTCTAAAATTTTATTCAAGGATTCTACTATCCCATTTTCCTGAGGGTGATACAGCGTGCTCCTCTAATGGTGAATTTGAAAATCCTCAGTTAATGTTGCAATCTCCTTATTAAGGAAGTGTGTTACTTGATCACTAAATAGAATGCACATGCACCCAAATATTTTCACTACATTATCAAAAAAAAATCTTGTAGTAGTTTTTGTGTTGCATTCTATGACAAGTGTTGCTTTGTCCCATCTAATAAAATACTCTGTCGTAGTGATTATATACCTAGCATTTGATCTCCTGGATGAGGGATTAATTGGTCCTACAAAAGATATCATCCATTTTTTAAAATCCTATAGTGTAACCTATGGAGGAAAAGGAGTATCATCCCTTCTGGATGGATTCCCAACCCTTTGACAAACATCACATGCCTAGAAATATTCCTTATCATCCTTGTAAAGTGTGAGCCACCAGATCCCTGCACAAAAAAAATTATGCGTAGTCACTTTACATGCGTAGTGTTCTCCTACAATACCTTCATTCACTTCTGATAGTAAAATTGGCCTTTCATTCTCTAATAGACACCGTCTTAATATTCCATTTTCACCTAACTTGTATAAGATCCTTGCAATTAGTTGATAGCCTGCTGCCTTAACCACTAATTGTTTCTTTTTTGCAATTGTCATGTCTAATGGAGCCATTCCTATACTTCAGAATTGCATAATGTCTATGAAGTAATCGTCAACCATTCAAACTACAAATAAATGTGATTCTGGTAAACAATCATCTAGGTTCCCTACATCTTGGCCTGATAGAATGCGTGATAAGTGATATGGTCTTGCATTCAATTTACCTGGCTTAACGATGACTTCAAAGTCATATTCTTGGAACAAAATTATACATCTGCAAATTCTCCCCCCCGACATTGTCTTGTTCACTAAGTATCTTAGTGCATAGTGGTCTATACACATATTGAAATGAGAACCCAAAATATAATATCTAAACTTATACAACACATACACCATTGCCAACCCTTCTTGTTCTATTGTAGTGTAGTTTTTCTCTGTTGTGTACAACTTCCTGCCTGCAAATGCAATTGGGTGGTCTAACTCTCCTTCTGTTGGCTTAGATAATAATATTTCCAAATCTATGGATGATGCATCCACATGAACATGAAATTCCTTCTTCCAATCTAGGAATATCAAAATTGGCACAGTCACTAACTTTTGATTCAATGCATCTAAACCTTTATGGATCTAAACTTCTAGAATTTAACTTATTTCTTCAACAAATTATCCATTTCTGTTGTAATTTTTGCATATCCCTTAATTAAATTATTTTAGTATCTTATATGGTCCAAGGTTTCTCTTACCTTTCTTACTTATGTAGGTGGTGGTAAGCCCAAAATCATTGTAATCTTAGTAGGATCCACTAGTAATCCTTTCTTACATACCACATAGCCCAACAAAATTCCAAAAGGGACACAAAAAATACATTTCTTCAAGTTCAACAAAATCAGACATTGTCTACACCTATCCAACATTAATATTATTACTTCTATGTGATTATTCAAGACACTAAACACAATCTGATCATCTAAATAAACTTTAAGGAACTTATGAATAAATTATTTAAAGGCTGCGACCACTACTCTTGAGAAAATTGCAGGTGTATTCTTCAACCCAAAAGGAATCACTCTGTTTTGGTAGCCTCCCACTCTATTGTAAAAGTAGTCTTATGTTTTTCGTCCTGTGCAATCCTTATCTGGTGATATCCTGAGACACCATCAGTGAATAAATAAGCCTCCTACCCCTCTACTTTCTCTAGCACTTCATATGTAAAAGGTGTCAGAAATGGATCATGCATACATGCATCATTTATATTTCTTGGGTATAGACAAATTATGATTCCCCATGTTTTCTTATCTTGTACTACCATTGGACTTACCC
The DNA here is from genome assembly GCA_032191745.1 of Picea mariana. Taxonomy (NCBI): domain Eukaryota; kingdom Viridiplantae; phylum Streptophyta; class Pinopsida; order Pinales; family Pinaceae; genus Picea; species Picea mariana. The sequence goes on along the minus strand of JASDQU010754336.1, from coordinate 31,588 downwards.
ATTTTGATTCCACTGCTGGTTCAATAATTCCTACTTCTAAAATTATGTCTATTTATGCCACTGATTTCTTTTTATACTTTGGATTTAGTATATAGGGTCTCTACCTTACTAGCTAAGCATGTGGTTTCAAATGGATCTTTATTTCTCCTAGCTCACCAATTATACCCTTCATTTTTGAAAAATGTGCTTGGGAATAGATCACGATACTCGTGTAGTAAGTCTACAATTTTTTCCATAGTTTCATCATTCCACTAATATCCTATCTGCAAAAACTTTGGATTCTCTTTTGTCCCAATATTTACCTTACACATCCTTCGTGGCTTTACATACACAACATATTCAATATTTGGACATTCCACTATGTGGTTCCCCTCAATTTCAGGTATTTCTATATTTCTTGGGTCGTCCTCGTCCTCGTCTTCTTGACCCACATTACAACATTCCAACATTTCATGAAAAATAATAGAAGTTCTATGTGCACAACACACAGACACTACCTCCATAAAACCTTCTTCCAAAAACATTTTGTTTCTAATGGCTTGCAAATATGCACCTATCAATGGAGATTTATCTTCAAAATAAAATGTTACCTTAAACCTTTGAATTAGCTCATCCTAATCTATGGTTTTTCTGTGCCTTTCTAAATCCAAGTAGTAGTTCTTGGGGATCGTATCCAATGTATGTATGAACTTATGAGTCCATTCCTTATTTGTTATCAAACTCCATATCTTTTTGCACTGTGCAATATTATCTATTGGTTAACTTACTCCTGTATATCTCTACACAGTATACTCAACCGCAGTACCAAATATAACTTGGATTCATATTTTACACTCCTTCCAACCTTCTATTCGTTCTTTATGTGCATTCCAACCATCTTTTTTGTTCAGGTATCTACAACTCAAATTCATTTACAAAATAACTTATGTCATTCAAACCATCATACTTGGGTTGGTCACATAACTTCATTCCAATGTAGTGCAATGACCAAATAATGCAGGAGCATTGTCTGGTGGATAATTCATGCATCCTTTGCTTCCAATGTTTTAGTCCTTCCTCTGAATCTGATGCACATGAGATAATGCTTCTCCAACTTAGGGTTCCATCTACAATGGGATTAATGTAGTCATATGTTCACTTAGTCATATTATATACGTTATAAATTTCATTCCCTTTAGCTGGATATATGTACCTCTGTCCTTCTGTAAGATCAAATGGTGCCATAAACTTTAAGTCCCCTTCCTCAAAGATAATTTCCATTTTCTTCGGATAAATAATGGCCTGATTATCAAAGTCCCATTCAATCCCCAATAACATTGGGTATGGCCGACTGTTATCCATAATCTCAATGAATTTGAAATATTCTACACTGTGCACTTCATTTGTATTGAAAGGTACCCTTAACAATCGACCAATTGTTATTATTTTTTGCTACTTCTCCAATCTTAACTGGATGGGAGACCAAATCAACTTTGTCTTCCACATCATTTCCGATGTTTTCTTCAACAAAAAATTTACATTAGAAACCATGTCTAAAATGACCTAGTCCATGTCCTAATCCCCAATATGCGCACTTAATATGAACTCTCCACTCATCCTCTTTTTTCACAGTACTTGATTCACTATCCTCTACATGGTAGGAAGTTCCCTTTATTGCGTGCAATGATCAATCATTATGCACAATGTACTCAATGTAGTTTCATCTTTCATCAATGATAAACAACTTATCAGGAATTCTTTCAAATGAATTATCTTTTCAAGGGCCCTTTCCAAGGTAGTATGATCATATATCAAAGGCATGTCAACTAGAGGGGTTTGCAAATGATGTTGATGTTATCCAATCCAGTCCTAGTATCTCATTCCTTATCTATTGATATGTCTATTTTTCTTTCTGTGGGTCAAATTTTGGGATAGGTCCTGCTGATTTCCTCACCCATTGCTCACTCTGCATATTTATCACATCAACTCCTTTCTTTTATCCTCCATGTGTGATAGCTATTATTTTGGGTCCTTCATCACGTATCCCTATCGATATCTTTTGTACGTTCTGATTCAAGTTCTGGTTTAGATTCCCTCTTTCCTTCCACTTCACAAGTAATTGAGGATATTGTTTTGTCACATTCTCCAATTCTATATAATATGTGCAAGTTGTACAAGGATTCAGGCAATCATAAACTAGGTGTCCCAATTGATTACAATTGTAGCAGATTATCGGGCCTCTAGCTCCTCTCCCAAAACTTCCTCTGCCTTGAAATCTGTCAAAGCCTCCTCGAACTCCTGGATTAAAGTCTCTATGATTATTATTTTATGTACCAGCTCCTGCTTTCATGACATTTTCCTCCTGAATTATATACATATATGAAGTTCACTCTCTCATCAAATCAAATGCATGACAATTATTCTCTCTATTCCCTACTGACTTGAAAAAGTTACAAAATAAATTCCTTGGTGTATTATGGTAATTATGCATCAATGAATAATCATGTTGATGATATCCCCATTTGTTTCATATTTCATAGTACCCCCCTCCTAGTAATGAGTTTGGTGCTCCATTTTCCAAATATTTCATAAATGACGAGAATTCATCCTTATGGTGTCCTTCAATCCTACAGTTGACACACCAAACTTTTTCACACTTCTTCTTTCCTTTCGTTATCGCTGCTAGTTGAATTGTCAAGGAATCTAATTTTGTCTATAATTGATCCATCCCCCCACCATCTCCTACAAGAGATGCTTCCATATTTGTTTCCATATGCAAAGCTTCAAGTTGCGACAAAACCTTTTGTTGTATCAACAAGCAATGAATGTGTGGAAATAATCCTACAATAAGCCATTCTCTCTATTGTCGATCAAGAATTTGAAATGTCAACCTACCCTTCAAATCATTCAATCTTTGATCATAGTCTGACACTGAATCAATATGCACTTGTTTGATTTCCTTCAATTCTGTAATGTATTGTGACTCGGACTTCAGTTTCTTGAACTATTTCAATAATGCATGTCAAGTTTCTTCTAGTGTCCTTGCTTGACCTATTGGTGTAGTACTCTGTAGTTTCATGTACCATACTAATGCACGACCTCTAAATGTTTTTTCCAACTGTGCAATATTTGTGGCCTCATCTTTAACATTCTTTACAACCCAAATTGTCTCACATAAAAAAATATGTTTTTCTGGGTCCTTTGACCCAACTCCCTCGAATTCTGACATTCTCAATGTATTGTCTACCCTTTCCATGGTATTTTGCATAGTACCTCTCCCTGGTGAAGTTGGTTGACTTTGAATTGATGTACTTCTTTTGCTGCTCTTTCTATCACTATTTTGACTTCCTCCGCTAACTATGAGTTCTTTTGACAAATATTCAAATGTTATCTCAGATCTAGGTGATGCACATGGGGTCATGGAATCGACACATGGTCCATCTTGAGTAGGAATTAACGATTCAATTATTATAGGACTAGAATGAGAATCCTCTTTCTCTCCTTCTATGTGTGGTATTTCTACGATCTAGATTACGACGCAGGGTTCTCTTTTCTCATACTCACTGTGCGACTCTCCTTTGTCATCCTTAGTATTGAACCTCTTGTAGCTTCTTCCAATGCGTAGTACTCCAAACACATCTTCTTCTTATGGTATACCTTCCTCGTTCCTATGCATCCTCAACCCCCCCCTTCCTTAGTAATTTCTTTCTTCATTTATTCCCACCTTCAGACTATCCCTACATCATCCCCTAGAACCCCTATGTGCATGAATCCCCTTAGTAGTTAGATTCCATCGTCATCACACATTTTTCACACAAAAAAATATTTATCCAGGTACTCAATTATTTCATAAAAATTCTGTGTGTACCCTTAAATAAATCCCACTCTGCAACACTATATGACTCGATACAATCAACTGTAAATTTTGTAATATAACCCCCCAATATGTTATTCAACCCGAAAATGATCTTGCATGAAGTAGTGTTTCTTACAAAATTAAATTTTATTACCAACTCAGGGGTCCAGTTCCTCGGGGCTGTAGTTCACTATATCTCAGCATTCTCCACTAACCTTTCTAACCATTCAATTAAAATAATAAAAAAACCAGCAAAGAAAATCTCATGCAGCTCTGTCAACACATACATGTTGACCAAAATTTGGTCATCTATATTTTTTCGCTCTTGGATTCATAAAATCCTTGATATAAAAAGAATAATTTTTTTGAAATTCTATAAGTTCACTCTGCAACCCTTAGTCTCATCTTTTTCATGCACTTTTTGGATCAGAAATTTGTTTTTGCATGCCTAAGTTATTCAAGGTCTGTTCTAAAGGTCTAAAGAAGAGATTATGAAGAATTTTTCTGAGTATCATTTTCTCCTCTCCATTTTCGAATTGTGAAGTACTCTGATCACTTATCTCCCTCACCTTCCATCTCCACACTTAACCATTTTTCTCTATTCACCACTCTTCTCCATATGCTCCACTAGTCTCTACACTTATATGTTTTTGGGACTCTTCCTTCATATCCTCATCGGGTTGGTGGGTTGGCAGACCTTCATATCCATCCACATTCCCATGTCATAAGTACGTTTCTACACTACACTCAACCATTTTTTCAACTTCACAGGTTCGCGAGTTCAATCCTTCATCCTCTAAGTTCTGTGATCTTCACTTTGCACCCAAAGTTCAATGATATACATTTTGGACCATCAGATTTTTTGCGGGTGTATATCCCCTAAAATATTTTATCCCTTCTGCATGCAAGTCCAACCGACCACCTTTCCACACTTAACATATTTTCTATCATCCTTAACCATGGGTTGGCGGGTTCATAAAAAGCTCAATATTCAAACTCACTCTTGTCCGACTCACCACCCTTCTATACTTAGTTTCTTTGGATCACTCGTCCAACCATGGGTTCGTGGGTTGGTTGGTTCATGAAAATTTCATGTCTAACTTCACTCACCTTCTTTCCCTCACCCCCACAAACCCGCAAACCCTCCAAACCGCCTCTCCCTTATCCCCTCTTTTCCCATCTCACATACTTAGCCAAATTCTCAAAGATATTCCAAGGCATGAAAACCAGTGAATGATAATATGACACATGGTGATGATGTGGACCATTCCCATGATGAAACATTGGTGTGACTCATTGATGACATGGAATGAGGTGGACAATGATAGGACTCCAAAAAAATATTATTTTATTCGACAATTTTCCAAGGTCTGAATCCTCCAAGCTCCATAATTTCTTCTCTTCTCGTGTTTCTTTCTAAGTGTATCAAACACTTAGTATTATATATCAGGAAGAATATCATATCCCAATGTATGTGGGATATAATTTTAAACCAAAAAGTCAAATTTTATGAAGGGAAGAACAAAATTCATCCAAGGGTCGACATTTTCCCAACAATTTTGATCGACGGTGGCTGCGTGTTGATATTACAAAGGCCATAACTTGAGCTTAGGGTGTCATAATCGTGCAAAATTTATAACGTTAAAAATTTGTTTCGACGTAGAAGATGGTAGTACAGGTTTCAAGTGTTGAAAGTTGATACATTTTTTTCAGAAATTAAAATATCAGTCAACTGCATTTTTAATGGGCTTGCATGACAACTCGACTTCCTGAGCTCATATCTTGAGATCCAGGTGATGGATTTGAAAAAAAACTATATCATTGGAAATATGAGACGATGAAGAGAACATCGAAAGTGGTTTTCATGGATAAAATATTGGTTTTAACTTCCATAAAAGTAAATTACAGTCATCCTCTTTCAATGGAAAATTAATTAAATTTTTAAAAATAAAAGTTTAATTAAAACTTTTATTAAAAAAGGAGAGGGACCCATTTTCAATATACTTATATTAATGATGTGAGTTCATTAATGATGAATCAATGAGGAATTAATTAAATTAAATGTTTCAATAAGAAACTTGTATGGGAATTTCTAGAAGGGAGAAACCCTAACTACTCAAGTAGTTAGAAAATCTCTTCTTAAAAAGACAAGGGAGGCTTCATCAATGGGTGAAAGAATCAATATTATGAGAGGGTCAGGGAGGAATATCTGAGGAAGAGGAAGGTAAACACATGGATATACAATCAAGCTTCTGATAAAAAGAAATAAATCTCCATTTTCTCCATTCTTTCTATTCTTCTACACCACTTCTCATAGATTTATGCTTGGATCTCAGAGTTGGGAACAAGGCTAAGTTGTTGTGTATTTTTCTTATATTCTTCTAGTATATTTTATTATATTATCATGTAGTATTTGCAGCCACATACATGGCTGCCAAATATTTTGTAATGAAGGACATCTTTCACGAATAAAACTCCACAAAGAATTGCTTCGGGGTTGATCTTGACTGTATCTTGCAACTTTGAGCTTTAAGTATGAGATATTTGCGGTTGACCTATCAAATTCTCTTTTGATATTGATAGCAGCTCTCTTTTAAAATTCTTTGAGATGATAAAATTTTTCTCTCTTTTTTTTCATGAAGAAGAAATGGATGTATTCATATATTATTAAGAAGATTGTGTGTGATGTTGATCACAATTTAATTTTGATGTTGAATCCCTCCTTCAATATTTTATTATTGTAAAAATAATTTTTCTTCACATAAACATCATATTGGGTTATTGAAGAACCATTTTAATTTAAATACAAATAATAAATATTTGGGGTTTGTTGTCTAGCACTCTCCCTACTCCAATATATTGAAAGATATATATTCTAGCCAAAGAGGAGAACCACCTCTCTAAAAATTAAGGGGGACTAATGTCCTCATGAGGTTGTTGTTTCGGTCCTGACGGATTCAAGCATCAACATTTTTGGTGACCATACTGGGTAACGCTTTATTTTCAATGTATTTAAGGAACCAAAAATCTCCATGGCTCAAATTTTCGAGAAGAAGATTCAAGAAAATTGTTGCGTATTTTAATCATGGCTTACATTTTTTGTAATTTAAAAAAGAAACGAGAAGCACCAAAGATTCAGGAGAATGAACTCCCTAGAAACTCCATTGAAAAAATTCAAAATGAAGGGTTTCATTCATGTAATAATGCTTCTGTATATTCTTCATCAATCCCATTAGTGGCTTTTCAAGACTTGGTAAAAGAGATAAATACTCAAAGAAGGAGGCAATTTCATAATACCTCTTTAGATCTACCAGAAATAGACTTTCAAATGCCCAATATTCCTATTGAAATTTTTTCTACATTATTTGGGGATGCTTCAGAAGATGTAGAGCAACACTTGATTAATTTTAAAGGTACAAGTTATCATTTAAACCTCATTGAATACAATGTTACATATAGATTATTCCTACAAACTCTATGAGAGGATGCTCTTGAATGGTATAGTTCATTAATGTCTAACTCTATTACTAGATTGGATGTGTTAGAAGATTCATTTGTAGAAAAGTTCATACCAAAGGTGCATTAATATGTTTTTTCTGATGTTTTAAATGTTGTTTCCTACCCACCCTCTCCCATGTGGACACAAAAAGATGAAATGAATGATTAAGAAGAAGAATATCATGAAACACTGCAATAATTTTCATAATCAAATCTTGTTTTTGAGAATGAAGGCAAGAATACCAAAGACCAAGAAAATTATATCAACATATCATATACTCCATATGAGGAAGAGAGTAAAGAGTCTCCACCAAATATGCAAGAAGAATTCATCCAAAATAAAGAAGAATTGGTGGAATAAAACAATTTTGAGTACAAATAAGATAGCCATTGCATAGAAGAAGAACATTGCGAGGACATTGCCAATGAAACAATAATCTTGAATGTGGAAAAAGAAGAAAAAAAGAATATTTTCAAGAAATAACTTTCTCATTTGATTGAAGATAGCAACACTTTGGGGAAGCCAAGAGTAGATTATATTGAATATTGGCTCGAAAGTATTGTCATCCTGCCAATGCAAACAAGTCTTTTGCACACATGGATCAATCCCATTGTGGTACATTTTAGACATGCTCTTGAATTTCATGTTCCTCATTTTTTGGTAGCAACCCCAATCTTTTTCTTATTGCTAGAGCCCATTTCACAAGTCAATTAGATGTTCAAATGGCTCCATTGGAAATCTTTCTATACCTAAGGTTCCCCTTTCTTTCAAGTAAGTTAGGGTAGGTAGATTATGTATGTATATATTTTGTTTCTTCAGTTCAGTTTTTCATAATAAGACAATATTTGTATTGAAGTTTGAAGATAACTCCATGAAAGAAGAATAGTTATACGAATTCATTTGGAATATGACTCCATATCCCAATAGAGAAGGAAGTTGGTCTTGAGATTATGGTGTTATTAGTAACCCACAGGGGGTCACTATCTCACAGTTGGAGCCTGTTTTTGACCAAAATTTGGTCATCTATAGTTTTCCTCTCTTTGATTAATAAAATTCTTGATATAAAAAGAAGATATTTTTTGAACTTTTATAAGTTCACTCTGCAGCCCTCAGTCTCATCTTCGTCATGGACTTTTCAAAAGGAGAGATTATGAAGAATTTTTATAAGTATCATGTTCTTCTATCCATTTTCAAATTGTGAAGTACTCTCATCACTTATCTCCCTCACCTTCCATCTCCACACTTCACCATTTTTATCTTTTATCCACTCTTCTCTATATGCTCCACTAGTCTCTACTCTTAAATGTTTTTGAGACTCTTCCTTCATCTCCTCATTAGGTTGGCAGGTTGGAGGGTTGGTAGACTATCATCTCCATACACTTTCCCATGTCATAAGTCCTTTTCTACACTAAACTTAACCACTTATTCAACTTCACAGGTTTGTTGGTTCAAGCCCTCATCCTCCAAGTTCTATGATATCCACTTTGCACCCAAAGTTCCATGATATACATTTTGGACCATCAGATTTTTCACAGGTGTCGAGCCCCTAAATTAATTTATCCCTTTTTCATGCAAGTCTGACCTACCTCCTTTCCACACTTAAAATATTTTTGATCATCCATAATTGCGGGTTTGCAGGTTCACGGTTTCATAAAAGGCTCCATATTCAGACTCACTCTCGTCTGACAGACCACTCTTCTATACTTAGTTTCTTTGGATCACTCATTCAACTGTGGGTTGGAAGGTTAGAGGGTTCAAGAAAAATATCATGGTTAAATTCACTCACCTCCCTTCCCTCACCCCCACGAACCTGCAAAACCTCCAACTTGCCTCTCCCTCATAACCTCTTGTCCCATCTCACATAGTTAGCCAAATTCTCAAAGTTATTCCAAGGCATGAAAGCTAGTGAATGAGAATATGACATGTGGCGATGATGTGGAACATTCCCATGATGAAACATGGAAATGAATCTTTGATGACATGGCATGTGGTGGATGATGATAGGATTCCAAAAAATAATTTTTTTATTCGACAATTTTCCAAGGGCTGAATCCTTCAAGCTCCATAATTTCTTATCTTCTCTTGTTTCTTGATAAGTGAATCAAACACTTAGTATTATATATCATGAAGAATATAATATCCTAATGCATTTGGGATAGAATTTTGAACCAAAAAGTCAAATTTTATGGATGGAAGCACAAAATTCATCCAAGGGCCCACATTTTCCTAGCAATTTTGATCGACAGTGGTTGAGCGTTGATATTGCAGAGGCCATAACTTGAGATCTGGGTGTCAGAATCACACAAAATTTATACCATTGGAAATTTATTTTTGACATACATGATGGTGGTATAGGTTTCAAGTGTTGAAAAGTGATACATTTTTGTCAGAAATTAAAATATCAGTCAGTTGCATTTTCAATGGGCCTGCCTGACAACTCCACTTCACGAGCTCATATCTTGAGATCTGGGCGATGGATTTGTAGAAAATTTATATCGTTGGAAATATGAGAAGATAAAGAGAACATATGAAGTGGTTTAAATCGATAAAAAATTGGTTTTCACTTCCAGAAAATTTAATTACAGTCGTCCTCTTTTAATGAAAAATTAATTAAATTTTTAGAAATACAAGTTTAATTAAAACTTTTATAAAAAAAAGGAGAGGGACCCATTTTCAATATAATTATATTAATTATGTGATTTCATTAATGAGAAATTAATGAGACATTAATTAAAGAAAATTTTTCAATAAGAAACTTGTATGGGAATTTCTAGAAGGGAGAAACCCTAACTACTCAAGTAGTTAGAAAAACTATTCTTAAAAAGAGAAGAGATGCTTCTTAAAAAGAGAAGAATTAGTATTCTGAGAGGGGAAGGGAAAAAGATCATAGGAAGAATAAGGTACAACCATGGAAACACAATCAAGCTTCTGATCAAAAGAAATAAATCTCCATCTTCTCCATTCTTTTTGTTCTTCTACACCACTTCTCACAACTTTATGCTTGAATATCAGAGTTGGGCACAAGGCTAGGTTGTTGAGTGTTTTCCTTATATTATTCTGAGATATTTTCTTATATGATCATGGAGTATTTCCATCCACATACATGGATGTCAAATATTTTGTAATGAAGAACATCTTTCATGAATAAAACTCCACAAAGAATTGCTTCAGGCTTGATCTTGACTGTATCTTGTAACTTTGAGTTTTAAGTATGAGATATTTGAGGTTGACCTATCAAATTCTCTTTTTATCTTGATAGCAGTACTATTTTAAAATTATTTTAGATGGTCAAATTATTCTCTCCTATTTTTCATGAAGAAGAAATGGATGTATTTATATATGATTAAGAAGATTTTTCAGGAAAATGAAATGCAAACGTATTACTGGGGAAGAAAAAAAAAATCTGCAACTAGGTTTAGGGCCTAGGGTTTTTCATCCGCACTGCCCCGCATTGGCACAACTCTCGCCCCACTGGGGATCATGTCTCTAAATGAAGGAGGGTTGAACGGTGCCTCTTACAGCCAGGCCACTGCGAATGGAGGCTCTAGAGAAGGTTTAAAATGACCAACCTTTGAGCCCCCACCAGAACTATGCTCAAAACTTTTGGCGGAAGGAACCTTCAAGGATCGGGAGATGGATATTGATCCAGAGGACATGACTATCCCGGCTACAACGTCAACTCCATGGATGCCAGGAAAATGAATCCCACAAGCGCCACAGGCCCCAAAATACATCATTAGCTCACCACGCATAGAAGAACAAAAGAAATATATGAGAGACTACACCCTGGTGGGAAAATTCCTAGGGCTTTGGCCTTCAGAGCATGATCTAATCAAATGGATACAATATTGGTGGAAGCCAAAAGGACACTATGAACTACAACTGGGTTCCAAGGGTTTCTTCACAATCATGTTACACAACCTCGAGGAACGCAATCATATCTTTGATGGAGGGCCTTATTTCTATAACTCAGTAGGACGTTCAGCCCTAAAAAGGAAGATTTTTCCCATGCACCTGTATGGATTAGACTGTACTCTCTCCCCCAAGAATTCTGGTTGGAAGAGGTCTTGGCCGGCATAGGTAATACCATCGGAATATATGTTAAGTCTTCAGAAGCCACCAAGCAGAGGCGTTATACCTCTTATGCGTGCATCTGCGTGTACCTGAACATAGCCAAGCCGCTACCGGGATCCATAATTATTGAATATCATGACGAGGATTGGACCCAAACCATCGACTACGATCACATTTCATTCAGATGCAGGAAATGCCACGAACATGGTCATCTTTTCAGAGAGTGCCCCCTCAATGTTTCTCACAAAGAAGGGAACCCAGAAAGCAGCAAAGACAAGGACGATTTTGCTCAACCAGTAGGAAAAAGAACACAAGGAGGACGAAAGTAGCCAGCCCAAGTAAGTAAGGATCCTTCCACTAGTAATAAATATGCAATACTACAAGATCAACCAGAGAATCCCTCAACCCTCATAAATCC
>JASDQU010754335.1:25302-36902 GCA_032191745.1 Picea mariana | reverse complement strand
CCGTCATGATTGATATCTCTCATACCCTTCGCAAGATTGAAAATGTACATAACGGTGCAGATTGTTCTCCAGAAGAAATCTTGATCTACACCGAACTCTTCAAGGAATTCCAAGATGTATTTTCTTGTTCATATGAAGAGATGCCAGGAATCAACCCTCGTATTTTCTATCATGATATTAGAGCTTATCCAGATGATAAACCTGTTCGAAAATGTCTTAGAGTTTTCAATCCCCGGAAGGCCCCTGCTATTAAGGCAGAGGTAGAGAAACTACTTAATGTTGGCTTCATTTACCCAGTTCCCTTGACTGAATGGGTATCCAATCTTGTTCATGTGAATAAGAAGCAAGGAACCATCCATGTGTGCATGGAATTTTGTGACCTGAACAAAGCCTGTCTTAAAGACAACTTCCCGACACCTTTCATCAATCAGATTCTTGACGAGTGTGCGGGAAGCGAAGTGTTTTCTTTCATGGATGGATTTTCAAGGTATAACCAAATTCAAATTAAACCTGAGGATCAACACAAGATGGAATTTATTTTTCCTTGGGGCACTTTCGCATACCGAAAAATTCCTTTCATCCTTAAAAACGTTGGAGAAACCTTCCAATGTGTTATGAACTTCACATTCCACGATCTTAAGCATATAGTCAAAGCTTACCTTGATGATCTTATTGCTCACTCTCGTAAGAGCGTGGATAACTCTACACACCTTTGGCTAGTTTTTGAAAGATGGTGTTACTATAGAATCTGGTTGAACCCTCATAAGTGCATATTTTGCATTAGGTCTGGTCGTATTTTGGGATTTCTAGTTTCTAAGACCGGGATCATGGTAGATATGTTAAACGTTGAGGAAATACTTTGATTGCCTCCCCTGTGCACTATTCGAAAACTTCAAGGTTTACAGAGGAAAGCTAACCTTTTACGTCAGTTTATAGTAAACTATGCCAATATCACTAAGGGTTTCATGCGTCTTTTGAAGAAGGACATCCCTTTTATCTAGGATGAGTGAGCCCAGGAGTCCTTTAATGCTTTGAAGAAAGCCTTGTTATCGACACCTATGTTGAAGTCTCCTCACTATAGTATGGATTACTTGCTTCATATCGTCGTGTCCAAGGAGACGATTGGTATGGTTTTGATTCAGGAGGATGATGAGCTCTGAGAGCACGTCATCTACTATCTTAGTCGAAACTTAGTCGGTCCAGAGATTAATTATTCTCACGTTGAAAAGCTAGCTTTGGTTGTCATTCACGCAGTCCAACGTTTACGCCATTATATATTGCTTTGCAATACTACTGTGGTTTTTGATGTTAATCCATTTCAATACGTCCTTACTAGGCGTATCATAGGGGGGAAATATAATAAATGGATTTTCATTTTGCAAGAATTTGATCTCGATTTCGCTTCTGCGAAATCCAAGAAATCACTAGTCTTCGCGGAGTTAATATCCAACTTTCCACGATTAGACAAGGATGTTAGCCATGTCGATTCGTTTGTGGATGAACACATTTTCCTTGTCTCATCCTCCAACCCCTGGTATGGAGACATCATTCTCTATTTTCAAACCTTGAATTTCCCTCAAAATCTCTCATGAGATGATCGACGGCATGTATGATACCAAGCTAAGAATTACACTATCTTCAGTGAAACTTTGTATCGTTGAGGAATAGAAAATATCATGCATCGTTGTTTAACTCACGAGGAATTCGAGTCATTTCTAAACATTTTCCACTGTGGGGCTTGTGGTGGTCATCTATCCGGGCTTGCAACAGCCTAGAAAATTTTGCGAGACGGTTATTTATGGCCATCTAGCTTTAAAGATTGTGTTGAAGCAGTTAAGAAATGTCACCCCTGCCAGGTGTTCACTCAGAAAATGCACTCGCATCTCGCCCCTCTTCACCCATTCATTACCATCAGTCCCTTCACCATGTGGGAGGTGGACTTCGTGGATTGCAACCCAACTTCCGCTGGGGGGCATCGGCACATTATCGTGGTCATCGACTACTTTACTAAGTGGGTTAAGGCCATGCCTACAATTAAATATGATAGGAATACTGTCGCCTTCTTCATATTCAATCAAATTATCTCTCGGTTCTGTATCCCGAGTGAGATTTTCACTGATCATGGAGTCACTTTCAGAACGAAATGATGGAAGAGCTAGCATCTTATATGTGGTTTAATCATGGTCATTATTCCCCTTACTACCCCTAGGAAAATGGACAGGTAGAAGCCCTCAACAAGTCTCTCAAGACCATTTTGCGGAAAACTGTCAGCCAGAGTAAGTCTGATTGACACATTATGCTATATCCCACACTTTGGTCATACCGAACCTAAGTCAAGACTGGCACTGGTTTTTCCCCTTTCCAGTTAGTACATGGTGTGGAGTCGATATTACCTATTGAATGCGAAATCCCTTCTCTTAAGTTGGTAGTTGCGCTCCTACCTCACACTTCTGATCTTGAGAAACGCCTTGTACACCTAGAGAGTCTTGACGAGCAGCGTTGAGACACCTCTATGGGTATCGAGGCAAATAAAAGACGTGTCAAGGTCCAATATGATAAGTCTATATGTCCTTAGTTGTACTTTGAGGGTGACTTGGTCCTATTATATGATCAAGCCAAAGAACTGTTGGGGGCAGGCAAGTTTAAACCCATGTGGCACGGTCCCTATATTGTGCGACATGTCTTAGAAAAAGGAGCCTATGAGTTAGAATATTATGAAGGGAATATGTTGTCCGAGCCAAGGAATGGGCTCTACATGAAAATATATTACGCTTGAACCCCAATCTTGGGCGGAACTATTTGTATACTAATGTAATTTAGTGTATATATATTTTCCCTTTATTTTTCGTCTTCAACTTGCTTATCGAGTTTTCCCTTGGTTTGCAGATGTCAATGGAGTCCTCGGTATACTTAGGATTCACAGATGGAGCTATTCGTCATACATGGAACTTGGCTTCCACCGCTTGGGTGGTTTACTCACCCAAGGGTCTACTGGTGTCTTCAGGTGGCGTATGCCTAGGGCCATCCACGAATAATGTGGTCGAATACAACGTCATTATAGAAATTTTGCACGATGCTATCTCACATGGTATTCACTCTTTAAAGGTTCGCCTGGATTCCCAGATAGCAGTATGTCAGTTGAACGACAGTTACTCCATGTGTGACCCTACTTTACTTCGAAGATTTCTATGGGTACGTCTTTTAGAATGACATTTTGATTTTATTACTTATTATCACATACCTAGGAGTTCTAATTATGTATCTGATGCTTATGCTAATTTCATTTTAGATTGGAATTTGTCACATAACTAAAGCAAATAAAACCATCTCATCAACGTACACATTGTAATATAAGTAAATTCGAAGATCCCTGTTTTATATATATTTCAAAAAATATGGTGCTTATAGTACAAAATTGGGGATAACACCCTCAATACACATATATAGCTGATAATACAAGATCCATGACATCTATGCATGTGGCGTCGGATGTGTGTCATGATAACAAACTATGGTGTTTGCGAGACGCCGAAAGAGTCGCACCCAAGCTTTGGGCACACCAACCACTTATCGTTGCATGGTCTTTGACAGATCCTCTATCTGAACCATCAGAATCCTATGAGTCAAATGAGACAGGTTTCCCTGCATGTTTCTAAGGACTCTCCCTGCTTCTCCTCTCGTCGCCTCATCTCCTCAATGCCTCTGAAAATGTCGGGGAAGCCCATCTGGCCATCGCGGAACCACGTTTATGTCACAAAAGTGTCTAGCACGTACTTAAGCATCATCCAAAATATTTTTGTTTTACTGTACAAAGATACAAAAAAATGAAATATTTAAAAACATTTGACATACCTATGTCCCCGTAGGTAGTCCCTGGTGGAAGTGGCATGTCAGGGTCCCCTATGAAGTCAATCCCTACATAGGGGTAGTCATCCAGAGAATAGACATGTCGCCTCCACTAGTAGAATAAATCATTGTTGTAGGGTGTGGGCACCCTACCTCCCCCTTTCCATCTCATTACCTACGTCCACTGTGCCATGGCTGGATCACGAGGTCCTCTCGGAATGTTTCGACTCTAGGTCCCAAACCTGGAACCCACTCAAATAAAAAGCTGCATAAGGTAGAGGAAAACCCAAAGTTCCTCTTACTACCCTATTTGCACTATGTCAACTGACTCTTCATATTAGCCAGTAGTGAGGTACACCAATCATATATTGTGGGTCTAAAGCACTCTACATCATAGAACATGAGCGGCCTCGATTCCTAGTGCAACGAAGTCGGTCCTGTGATCCTGGTCAACATGAGGACAACAATCTTGAGGCTAAGATTGTTTATCGCTCGAATGGGGAGTTGACTCCCGACCTTCGGGGTCCTCGCTACACAATGAGCATATATGCACTCCTCTATCTTCATACCACTCCCAGATCCTCGGGATTTTAGGTTCACCACCTCACCTCAATGTAATAACCCATTCAAAAAGTATATATCATCGACTTCAATCCTCCATGGTTTCCCATCGAGGTTGAAGCTCTCACTGTCAGGATCCCAGTAATTCACAAGCATCTCAAGAAACCTCACCTGGGCCTCGTCCCTTTGAGTGCCCAAAATTCATATAAGCCACATATTTTCAAGTCCAATTGGGCCCCCGGATCTCTGTCCACAACAACATCTACCTCCTCGTGCTCCCTCTCCCTCCATTCTCGCACCATCGTGCCAGAGAAAAGTCAATTTTTAAGTTAGCAACCATAGAAAACATTGATTACAGACTTGTACGCGGGTTGTTTCATTTACTGTCACATATAGGGTTGAGTACACGCACCCTGTATTTTATACAGTCACGTATAACCTCACATATACGCGACCCAATGAATGGTAGCCCACATACACCAAATTACTCAATTTGCACCCTAATTTACTCAAATTTTGAAACCTAATTTAAAAATTTAATCCACTAGAAAGGAAGAGGAGGGGAAGAGGAATTACCTGGTCCAGACGGTTTCTGATTTCGTTGCCCGACCCTCCCGTAATCACCAGTTCAAGATCAGAGGTATTTTGGTCCAATTTTCATTATTTGGGTAAAAAGTCAAAATGACATAGTAATTTTTTGTTTTTTTACTATTTATAACAGTTTTTACCCACTTTATATAGTTTTGAGTCATTTTTTCGCCTTACAGACTAATACAGCAGTGGATTGAGTTGGTTTTTGTAGTTTTCACCAGGGATTCTTGCGGATTTCAACGATATGTTAACCATTCGTAACCACGGGCAAGTATTTTCACTACCCATCATATAGGATAGGTATCCATTCCACCATGCACTTTTGCATTGTCCTATAACTGTCACTTATATGCCTTAGGTATGAACCCATTTGTTGTGACATAGAACCTTACAATTGTTATAAGACATGTAATTATCAAGTGGTAGAGACTTACCAAACATGGGTGCCCTAGTTGGATCCTCTGCTTCATTTGGTGCCCATGCAGAGACTTTTCCGTAGGACCGGGAGTCCCTTATAGCTACTACACAAATTTATGTTGAGCCTCATTTCTCACTCATAAACATGCTTCCCTATACCTAGAGGACTCCCAACCGAGTTTAATTTAAGCTCTTTTCCAACTCGTCTTCAAAAAGCGAAAAGATTGTCGAGTGAACTTTTCTCTTTCACACTCGTAAATTGGATTTGAAAGGACGTCTATTTGGTACAATTTTATCCCTTTTTCACACAAAGTAGATTAAAGATAATGAAAAAGGACATTTTTTGGCGTTAATTTGTGATTGCATCTCATGCCCTTGCTTGCAGTATTGATCCTATAATCGGTTCTCGCTTTGTGTTATAAACCGTTTTCCTCAACAGTTTTTGCATCCTCAACCAAGAAGGGCCTTGTTTATATCCTTCACAATTTGACACCCTATACCTAGGAGGGAACATTCCCTCGAGTGCCCATCTCCCGCATGCATCTCCTTACATTGAGCATAGGTATGTTCCACTACTGAAACTAGTTTTTCTTACTTGCGACATTTGTTTCCTCCTCTGTATCATTGCATTCATTTGTCTATGAAAAAACAAAAAAAAAGACCGGCGGGAAGGGAGTATTATCTTATATGGGCAGCAGTCGTGTTAACTTTGAACAGAAAAAAAAGTTATTGAGTCCATTTGTCATCATAATTTTGGGTTTATCATGGCCTTAGGAAGCTGATCTTGTTACAGAGTTTTCTCTACCAAGTGGTTACTCTTCCAGTCCCTATGGAGAATTTCATTGATGCCTCCTGCATCTTATGGTTTCATCATTGAGACTATTATGTCGGAGTCCTCCATATGTGTCATGCTCTTGTTCAAAGGAAGTCTATCAACCTTTGTCAACCATCCCTTAGAACTCTTGACTTTGCATTTCGGTCATACCCTCAATTTGTCTCAAAATCACATGATAATATATTCTTATCACGCACACTGGTCCTACTTTCATCATTGGTAAGTAACCTTGAACCCAACATTCGATATTTCATCATTGTTCGAGGGAGGAAATTGAAGTATTACCTCAACCTTTAACAGATCTACCATGATCCCAGTCTCAGAAACTATAAATCCCAAAAGATGACCAAACCTAATGCAAAAGATGCACTTATGAGGGTTCAACCGGATTCTATATAACAACATCTTTCAAAAACTAGTCGAAGGTGTGTAGAGTGATCCACTCTCTTACGAGAGTGAGTAGCAAGATCGTCAAGGTAAGCTTCGACTATATTCTTAAGATCGTGGAATGCAAATGTCATAACATGTTGGAAGGTTGCTCCAATGTTTTTAAGGCCGAAAGACATTTTCCGGTATGCGAAAGTACCCCAAGGAGAAATAAATGTCATCTTGTGTTGATCCTCATGTTTAATTTGACTTTGGTTATACCCTGAAAATCCATCCATGAAAGAAAACACTTTTCTTCCCGCACACTCATCAAGAATATGATCAATGAAAGGTGTCGGGAAGTTGTCTTTAGGATAGGCTTTGTTTAGGTCACGAAATTCCATGCATACATGGATGGTTCCTTGATTCTTATTCACAAGAATGGGATTGGATACCCATTCAGTCAAGGGAACCGGGTAGATGAAGCTAATATTAAGTAGTTTCTCTACCTCTACCTTAATAAAAGGGGCTTTCCAGGGATTGACATCTCTAAGAGGTTGTCGAACGGGTTTAGCATCTGGATAAGTTCTAATCTCATGCTCGACAATACGAAGGTCGATTCCTGGCATCTTTTCATATGACCAAGAAAATACACCTCGGAATTCCTTGAAGAGTTCGGTGTAGATCAAGATTTCTTTTGGTGAACAATCTCCACCAATATGTACATTTTAAATCTTGCCAGGCGTACGAGAGATATCGATCATGATGGTAGGAGAGATACTCACCATATTTCCTTCAGCATAAATGTTGTGCGTATCAAGTGGAACTATGGCGTAACCGACTATCTCACTCAAAGTAGATCAAAAGTCATCTTGTTTGATTCTTTCAAGATCATGGAGAAAATAAGAGCGATGATGCATATCATCCCAAGGTTTTTCAGAACCATTCATGGCTTCAGTGATAGCTTCATCCAAGGGAAAAGTCTCATCGAGGAAGTCATGTGAACAAGACAACGAAGTGGCCCACATGAGCCTAAGAACATGATCCTCCTCATCCGTCGGTGAGGTAACAGGATCGGGATCAGTGGAAGAGTTAATAACAGCTTGATATGCAATCTCCGTTGCCGATAGTGGCATAGCCATTCCAGCATGTGATTGACCTTCACAAGATAAAGTCGAGGTAGGTGGCATCCAAGGATTGTTAAAATAGGAAGTGTGGAAAGGAACGGACCTCTCTGACGATACATGCCTACTGGGCATGGCGTAAACATGGTGAATTGGTGCCATGAAGTCAAAGGTACCCATAAGGTAAGAATACATTCTGACACTGATGTTCTCAGTTGTTGGCTACAAATTGTCGACCACAGGGATCGATGGTCCAACAGATGCATTGGGAATAGCATACGCAAAGGATAACTGGTTGATCGTCATGATCTTCCCATCAGTGGAAAACAAAAATTGTGGAATATGGATGACACGAAGACAGTCATAACATAGGTCCAATTGTGTCCTAGTAATAGGTTATAATCAAGAGGTGCATCAACTACTTCAACATCCACCTCTACCATCTTCCCACCTAACTAGACCGGACAGGCAGGAATAATACTATGAGGGCGGAAGGAACAACTGTCAAAATCAGTAAGCATGGTCAGTGATTGAAAGAGAGCCGGAGAGTCGAGAGCTTTCCAAAAGATCAGGGACATCACACATGTAGCGGCGCCTTCATCAACAACCACACATTTGACGGTATACTTTGAGTACCCAATGTGGATTTGGAATGCTACTGGAGTCTAGAGATCCTAACGCAGATAGAAAGGCATTCCTCTGTGAAGGACACATCTGGAGTACCTCTAGAGTCGACATTGCACAAGGGTTTTGACCCAAATACTCAACAATAGAGTAATTATGGGCAGCTCTAGCATTTGGATTGTGGGTAGAGCGCTTAAGTACTCCTTTCAAAATACGAGGTGATGGCTCTGGTTTTTCGATCTGTAAAGTCATCTTTGGAGGAGGAGCAGGATATTCTAGACTAGGTATAGCCTCTTAAGAACTATAATCGTGAGATCGAGTGGCTACATGAACCTTAGCATCGACCATATTGATACACAAATGGTCACCATCTTGCAACAGCGGGTTTTGACTCTCACCATCCAAATTTTCGGCATTTGAGGAGCTCGAGGCCATGTGTTATTTATGTGGTAAAGGATTCGTCAACACAGCGGGCGGTAGAGATAATAACCTCACAGCGTCCATGAGTTTGGGGAATAAATGAGTAAGGGGATCGTACGTACAAATATTACAGGTAAATTTCACCTTACGTCTCTCTTTCTTTCCCTCTCCAGCATTATTATTCATCTTCTCATTATTACCATTGTCCTTGGGTTTATTATTATTTTTCCCACCCTTACGATTATTATTATGTCCTTTCTTCTTATTCCTGCTTGGTTTCTAAGTACCATTTGGGTCGGTCGACGATTGCACGGAATGTACATCTGTTGATTGAGTGGGATTGGAAGACACAGACGAAGTTGGCCCTCCCACGGACTGGTTTAGAGACAACTCTTTCAAATGGCTTGTCATCGAGTCTACAGAATTTACATTGGCGGAGCCTATAATGTCATCGACATGAGGTCTGGGCTTTTGTCTAGGGTCATAGGTTGACCTCGGTGCGTCCAGAAGAATGTGGTATAACATCGCAGACTGTGCGTATATAAGATCTAACTGTTGGGCTTTGAAGATCACTTCTTCCTCAGTGGTAACCCTGGATGTAGAAACATCCTTCGAGATAGGAGGCTGAAAATACTTGAGGAACCATTCTAAAAGAAAGTTTGAGGGTATGGAGTTCTTAATCAACCTCTTCTATCTATGCCACTCCTAGATATGATCTGAGATATGAGTGGTTGTGTCCTAGCATAAAGTCGATAGAATTTCTAGGCCAGCATCGTAATGAACCGACAATTGGAAGTGGTTAAGGAAGACCAACACCATCTTACTAAAGGTCCCATATGCTCCCTTAGGTAGCTCGATATACCATTTTGTAGCGACCCCAATGAGGGTGCGTTGAAACAATATTAACAAAATAGAATCGTCATTAAGGGAATTCGAGGAGCACCATAGGTGAAAGGTAGTAACGTAATCACCAAGATCCTCTCCATTCTTACCTTCGAATTTTGAAATGTCCGAAGGAATCTTGGTGGGGACGGGGGGGCATGTAGGATCATGAAACATAGGTTCGTTCATCAACTTATACAAGCTTGGCAGATTAAGCGTGGCCAGAAAAGGGAGAAGGGGTTGTAGAATCTGGCCCCAAGCTCCCTGGAAAGATCGTGCTCGAGGAACTAAAGCCCATCTAGGGTTTTGGTAAGAACCATGGCCTTGTTTGAGATTGTAAGGCCCTCCTCCAGGCTGATTCATAAGAGGTTGGTTGGGCATCATTCTAGTAGGAATGTTATGATGCGGGTTATAAAAATTTCCACTAGTCGGAGTGGCTCTAGGTTGGGGGTTGCCCAAGGTGTGAAACTGACCTCCTTCGGGTGTGAATCTGGATGATAGAGGTGGATTCATTATGCCAAACATGTTGGTCGGAATCGACATTGAGGAGGTAAGGGTATAGGACGGAACTTGAGGAGAAGCTTTTCCTTCGGGTTGGTTTCTCCACCCAGAAGCAAGAGGATTAGACTCGGGGTTAAAAGAAGGAATACCTCCCATATTAGGAGTCATTTGAGGAATCTGAGAACCACCAAACGAGAATGGAGTATAAGGAGGTGTAGTTCCCCCAAGTGTGATGCTAGCATTAGGGCCAGTAGTTGGGATGGAGTTTGAAAGATGTGAAGTAAAATTCAGCATACCATAGGAAAAAGGACTAGAGGCCATAGGGATGGACTGAACATATAGCCCGGTGAGTGACCAAGAGACCCAAATGGGTTTGAGGAAAGAGATTGATCATTCACTATAGGACAGGAAATAGTAATGATAGGTGCCTCTGACACTACAACCATTGTGGTTGCAAGAGTCGAAGGGGTGCCATTAACTATAGTAGGTGTGGGAGTTGAAGGGCTCCCAGTATTTTGAAGACTCGGTTCAGTACTCATCCTTGTAGAATCACAACTCTGAACAATGGAGGTGTGTGTACCACATCTAATAACTCTACGCCTTTTAGAAGGCAAAGACTCGAAATACGGTGGTAATTGTAACAAGCAACAGGATCGGCGAGGAGGCTGGTCCGACTCCACAATGACTTAAGACTCAAGATACAAAAATAAATCCTAGGGCCAACTAGTAATCAAAGATCAATCCAAAAATCAAACGCCCAATATGCAGATAAATGGGGTAAAGTGGTTGAAAGGGGCCTCCCTTCCTAAATAAGGTATGTCTCACCCAAGAGGGGCCTGAGACTCCCGGCTAAAGATCGTAGGTAACATAATTAGTTATAAGGGCCCTCGTGGGCTTAACAACCATTCGGTCAGATACCCCCAGAGAGGTAATCCTCCATAAAGTCTGTGTGTTGTCCGACCCTTATCTGACCCAGGGTACCTGTAGAATAACCCCTGCAAGTAACCTATGTGGCACCTGAGTCAAGAAACTAAGCAACCAATGTATAAACGATGCACATGTGAGCAGTCATAATTCAAGTCCACCGTATGGGAAAGGTAGCAAAGCCCAAAACCTAAAAGAATCGCCTCTCACGAAATTAAGAGCACTAAGAAGATCCCCAGATACAAATAGATCCCCAGAAATATCTCTGATGCTAAGAAGGTATCGGGGGGATATCCCTTTCACCAACCTCATGCGACCTCGTGATTAACTCTGGTGTGAGCAGAGCCTCCTGATATTACCAATTATACAATGGATTTATCCACTCCCTTTGTCAGACACATATGTTGATTTAATAGCCTTGGAGAAGTTTACTCACAAAATCCTATTCCAAGGCACTAAATCCTAAACTAGTTTGTGCACCCTAGAAAATAAAATCGTGACTAATCAAT
>JASDQU010754335.1:0-25051 GCA_032191745.1 Picea mariana | reverse complement strand
TTTGGACATAAATGTTTTCTTGCTTGGGTACTCAATTAGCTCATAGTTCATCCTATCATCCTCAATCTGATGGACAAACCGAGATAGTGAACAAATGTCTGGAAGGCTACCTTCATTGCTTCAATTTCTGGGCAGAGACTTTCTCATCATCTTTTCATTTTGATTGTCCTTGTACATTGGGTTGGGTGTCTTGCTTCTTGGTATTCTACTTGAGTTGTTTGTTTCTATACATAGTAGATTTTATATATTAAGTTGTTGTTCAGTCCATGCATTTTCATTTTTCTTATATTGAAAATACAAAAATATAAGGCATTTTGCATTGCTTGGCATTTTGATCTTTTGAGTCTTTATCATTTAGCTTAGTGTATGAAATGAAGGATTGCATTTTTACTTCAGAATTGTAGAATTGAAATTGAAAACTGCATTTGTTTTAGGAAGCATATCATTCATTGAAGATTGAAGTTAGGAATTTGCATTGTATTCATATTTACTTCACTAGCTGAGTCATAACATCATGAATTTCACTGCCATACCTTTTTGAGTAAGCACGACCACTAAAATTAATGTTATAGGTTAAAATTGATTAGTCACGACTAGCCAAGGATTTAGTGCCTTGGAATAGGATTTTGTGAGTAAACTTCTCCAAGGCTATTAAATCAACATATGTGTCTGACAAAGGGAGTGGAGAAATCCATTGTATAATTGGTAATATCAGGAGGCTCCACTCACACCGGAGTTAATCACGAGGTCACACGAGGTTGGTTAAAGGGATATCCCCTCAATACCTTATTAGCGTCAGAGATATTTCTGGGGATCTATTCGTATCTGGGGATCTTGTTAGTGCCCTCACCTCCGTGCGAGGCGGTGCTTTCAAGGTTTTGGGATTTGCTACCCTGCCCATACGGTGGACCTAACTTACGACTGCTCACCTATTTATTGGTTATACATTGGTTGCTTAGTTGCTTGACTTAGGTGCCACATAGGTTACTTGCAGAGGTTATTCTGCAGGTATCCTGGGTCAGATAAGGGTCGGACAACACACAACCTTTATGGAGGATTACATATCTGAGGGGATCTGACTGACTAGTTGTAAATCCCATGAGGGCCCTTATAACTGATTATATTACCTCCGATATTTAGCAGGGAGTCTCAAGCCCCTCTTGGGTGAGACATGCCTTGTTTTGGGAGGGAGGCCCCTTTCAGCCACTTTACTCCGTTTGTGTGCATATTGGCCGTTTCATTTTTAGTGTTCTCTTTGATTACTAGTTGGCCTGTTGGCACAGGGGTAGACCCAAGGTTCAACGTGTCAACAACATACCAAACAAACCCTAACTACCGGCCCTTTCGACAACACCTGCGAAGTAGATGAAGTCTCATCCGAGGTAGAGGGGTGGTTGTAGG
Source organism: Picea mariana (assembly GCA_032191745.1). NCBI lineage: Eukaryota > Viridiplantae > Streptophyta > Pinopsida > Pinales > Pinaceae > Picea > Picea mariana. The sequence continues at coordinate 23,650 of JASDQU010754335.1, read as the reverse complement.
ACTCAAGTGTCTACAAACTAGCTGGGACACAGATCTGTGATCACCATACTTAAAAGAGAAACTTAGCAGTTAACATTCATTAGTATTTTTCCCTTATTCACATCGCAGGTCAAAAACCTGATTACAGAACAACACAGTATTCAACAAGATCTAACACATCCAAGAACTTAGCACATAGAAATAGATCATATCTAGCATTCATTCACATCACTAAGAACTAAGCTACTATTATCAGATGCATTTAATATAAATATTACAACACTAAGAATAAATCACAACAATCACACAAAGAAACCATAACACAGGATATATGTGGTTCACCCCAGTGTGGGGCTATGTCCACCAACTCTTCTTCTTCTTTATTATCTTCTGTCAATCTTCGTACATGCACAGAGCTTCAGAACCCACTCCACATAGGACAATAGATCTACGCGCACTTTGCCATATCCTCCTTCCCCGAGCTAGGTACCAGTATAAAGCCTTCCCACAGTATGCACACAAGCTTCTTACAATCAGTTGCACTTAGCTCTGCAAGTCTTGATACAGTATACACAAAGCCTCTAGATCCGCACTAATCCGATTCTACTAGGTATACCAACTTCTCCCCTACTTACATCACCTAGCTACTTATTTATACATTATAAAAGGGGCATAAGCATGGGTAAAACCCATGGGCCGATATCCCATACCCATTACATAAACCCTAAACCCAAAAATGACACAAAAAGGGGCAAGATCTCGTGATCTCCACTTCGCCTTGCGCTCTGTCTTCGACCAGGCTGTCGAAGCCCCAAAATGGTCAAACATGACCAAGTTTCTCCAGTACTTGGTCAAAGGCCAACAGGCCCCCAACAGTCACCTATGACTCGTCCCGGGTCACTCGGATCTGGGTAACTCTGCCTCGAAGGCCTCGAGCTTGGCTTGAGCTGCCTCAACCTGCTGCTTCGCCAGAACCTTTTGCTCAGCGAAATCCTGAATAACCTTCTTGGTCATAGGTCCTTCCATGCATTGTTCTACTGTGGTGACCACTTGTTCCAGTTCTACACCTCATCCTTCAATTTCCTCAAAAAGTGTGCAAGCTTCGTCTTGCACTGGATGGAGCCTCTGGGTCACTTCAATGACTTTACTCTGGATGGCATGGACCTGCTGCTGAACCGTGCATTGTTCTTGGGACCTTTTCATCCTCTCGACCGCGGACAGTGGCTTCAACTGCGCTTGCACTGTTGCTTCTTGTTTCTTTGCCTCCTGGGGATGTGACTCCTTTGTCCTTAGTTCTGGGTCCTCGGCAAGGTGTTGATAGGTCTGTGTACTTCAACTTTTGAGCTGTTTGCATTCTAAGGCCAATGCCTTGATTCTCTCGACTATGCTCTGGGCAGTTTCTTCCCTTTGGTCTCGTACTTCCTCTAGAGTGCTTGGCACTGCTTGTAATTTCAATTCTACTATTCTTTGTTGGAGCTACTGAATGGCTTCAGCAATCTTCCCCACTTGAATCTCCATTGGGTGTTCTTCCATCTGTGTGAGGCCTGACACAGATTGAAGTGCTCTAGTGAATGCCTCCTTAATTCCCATCTGTTCTGTGAACAACTCTTCTTTTTCCTTCTGGATCTGCACTCTATCCTCTGCAAACTTTGCTTGGAGGTCATCTTTTTCTTGTTGCACAACCCGACGTTGCTCTATGGCTTCCTCTTTTGCTTGCTTCAATGCCTCTGTGGCCTGCTCTTTTTCTTCCTGGAAACGGCGAAGGCGAACCTTTGTCGCATCTGTTATACTACGTAGCTGGGCAGGCTCATCTCCCATTTCAATTCCTTCAGATGATAGTGGCACAGTAGACACTGTGTGGCTGGAGTAGAGGGCTTGTTGTACCCCTTTCATCTCTGCTTCAATCCTATCATACATGGTCTCTTGTTTTTCTTTGTTGAGTTATAAAATATCTTCTGAGGTATCTGATACAGCGACGATGATGAGGTCGATGTCATCTACCATGAGCACAGTCTGCAACTTGGGCTTACTAGCTTTTGACTTATTTCATGATGATGGTTTCGTGGGGGAACCCTTTCTTTTCTTGGATGTCTCAGCCTCATCAATAGGATCCTTAGGCGGTGTTACTTCACTTTGTTCCTATTTTTCTACTTTCCCTTCATTCTCTTCTTGATCTACTTCATCATCACCTCCTCCTCCTAGTGACTCTGTTGTAGTTTCCTTGGATGTGTTGTTCATTTCCTATACTTCTTCCTTCTTCTTCCTTCTACTACTACTGGGTGCATTGTACTCTTCACAAGTGACCATAGGGCTTCTGATGAGGTCGGGGTCAGACAATTCTGCTTGGTCGACTGGTACAAGGAACTCTGCAGGCCATTCCTTGGTTATTTCTTCCATGTCCTCCTCTGTGAGCTTATAGTAGGATTGGAGCTTTTCTTTATGTTCGTTTCCGAGCACAGTGATATAAATGAAATGTCTCTATGCGTGGAACTTTGCAAGGGGCATGAACCTATGCAGGGTATTCGATGTCATGCAAGGGAAGGACTCAAAATCTCTCTTCAACTGCAGGTAATAGGTGTGGAACACCACATTTGACTGCCATTGTTTTTCCATGTCGCTCGAATACCAAAGCGTAGTGAACTTCGCAGCTAGTGGTTCGGACGACTCAATTTCAGGGAAAGTTGCTCCTTTCAGCATCTCCCAAGCAATGAAGGCAATGAGAATTAGCATCCAACCGAAATGGAACTCGTTGCCTTGATCCTGAGCTTCGCGACAGTATTGTTCTAGCCGATTGACGAGGTAGCCCACCCAGTTCATTTGTAGCCCTTCAATACATTTTCCTGCGAGGTCGACGACGAACCTCGTGATCTGCGTGGATCTGTTCTTTCTAACTATCTTACCAGTGATGAATTCGAAAGCTAGGCACACTACACCATTCTATATGGAAGATACCTTGTAGCCCCACTTCCCCTTCTCCACATCGCCATAGGTGTCTTTGATTCGCTGCGCCAGGGCGCGATCTACAGCCTTCCCTGGGTAAAATTCCTGTGGGTTTGGTCCTTGCATGCTTAATCCTGTGATCCGATGGATCAACGTCGAATCTACGGTGATGCGTTTATCCAACCACAGATAACCGCCATGGTAGCAAGATAGGAGGAGTTTAACGCAGGCGTTAACCTCCTGATGTTTGCCAAAGTGTGGTATCTTCATCACATTAAGGATGGTGGACCTCGCTATTTCCATGGTCCACGGCTGGGGGATTATCTTTGACTTCTTCCCCATTGTCTTGGTCAATACTTATGTGGGGAAAGCATTCCATAGTTCTTGCAATCTCCCAAGTTGAAGTCACTGATCTTCAACATCAGAATCTGTCCCAACAACTGTCCAACTGTGTGTATCCCCTTTGGGATTTACGTAGTGATCAATGTATAGTCAAAGTCCCTCGGGACGTTGTCACGACTAACCATGCCATCTAGAGGCGGGATGTAGTCGGGCAGGATTGATGGGATGAGCTTTGCGTTCGCCAAGTCATCGCGAAGCTTGCTTCGCTTCTCTGTCGCATTTCTAGAGGGCCCATATCGATGTGCAGTCGATGGGGATGCTTGCAATCCTCTAGTTGATGAGGCCTGTGCCCTTGCGTACATGACCTTCTCAGCCATTAAATCTATCAGAATTTCTTCAATGGACTTTTCCACTACACTACGCTCACTCGACATACACGCTCGAGATCTGATATCTCGGGTCGATGAACAAACACTCAGTGTAACAGAACGGGTGGGGAGGTCACAATAGGCACAACGCGCAAACAATGAATTCTCTGCGGGCTCGGATGCTCACAATTCGCAAAAGTGTTCTCAGTGCAACATTCGACGGGATAAACATACAACGTCGTAACGGATTCCTTCAACAGGTCAAAAATCCTCAATCAATACGATTCCATCCGTTATGGCATGGTCCCAACGGTCCAATGGCAATCTTTTCGACCATAACTGTGTTTCTAGCCATTCTGGAGCAGCGTTCTTAACAGTCGGGATGCCTCCAACGATCATATTGCTTTGTCGTTGTGAAGTGTCAATCTTCGTTGCTCTGCTATTCCGGCGGAGTTCAAATTCTGCAAGTCTTCTTTCTACAAAGTCCTTTCTGGAACTTCCTGCACTTTTTCTAACTTTGCTTTCTTTTTGCTAAGCTTTCTAGCTTTCTTTTCCATGATTTGAGTCACTAAGTTCCTCTTTCCATTATTATTCTTATCTCCTTTTAACATAGTAACTTCACACTTCTGAGGGTCTTTTAAATATTTTGAGGGTGATACTTCTTCTGTTACTATTTCTAGAGTAGGTTCTTTTCGCTTCTACATGGATAAGTTTCTTAAGCCTTCTTGTGTTCATTCAGCTTCGACAACCAGGTCTCTGACCCTTATTTGTTTCGACTTGTCCTCTTGTTCTTCTATTAAATGTGCTATTCTCCTAGCCATGCAACTCTTAATTCTTTCTTTTTCTATTCTAGATCTTCCTCTTCTTGTTTCCTTCATATCTGATCTTTCTCAATCCAGGTTCTTCCTAGCAAAAGAGAAAATGTGGCATTGTTCTCAACAAACTTAACGATCTCAAATTCTTCTTCCGTCGATGCTCCACGAGCAATCATAGGTATATGGGTAAGTCTTCCACATAGGGTTATCAATTTTCCTTTAAACAGTCTTATTCCTCCCAATGAAGGCACAATAGCAGGCTTTCCCAAAATTTCCCAAGTTCTTTCTGTCATGATATTCACCTGTGTTTCCTCATCCAGAACACAGTCTATGTCAAAATATCCTATTATTGTTTCTATGCACTCCTTCTCTTTTAAGATATCTACTAAGTTGATGTCTCTATGATCATTGAGTGTTTCTTTCATCTGCAATAATATAGTTTCTTATTCTTTTTGGGGTTCTATCATATTCTTAGTCTCTTGGTTTTTCTCAAGGTTTTCTTGTGTCACATTCCTCTTTTCAACTTTAGAAATCATTCTAGGGAAATCCAAAACCTCATGATCCATATCTTTACAGCAAAGACAACTAGGACCTTTACCAGGGATTTCCTTAGCAATATGTTCTGGTCTTCTGCAACTATAACAAAGAGTTAATCATCTCTTTCTTTTAAACAACCCCCAACCTTTCATGTACTGCGCACTAGGATCACAGTAACTAACCTACAAAATATTATTTCTAGGATCATGCATCCATTTGTTAGTCCAAACATTATTTCTATGCATAGGAATAACATATCTTTCACTTTTTCTATCAGATATATTCATATCATATCTTCTTTCTTCTAGTTGTGCCCTAGTTTTCAGACTAGGACAAAATCTATCAAACATACCTAGATCCATTCTTTCGAAACAAAAATTTTCACTTATCTTACCTTTATCAGAGCACAAAGCTTTCAGATCTTACCTCTTTTCTTCTGATCTAATTCCTTTCTTAGCACAGAGCTTCGCAAGTCAAGAAGAATATTGCACACTACAGCAACAGATCTACACACAGAGCTTTCTCTTTTCTTCAGTTCCCAACAATCATAGTTTTAGTCCCTACAACGGAACCATTTGTTGGCACAGGGGCAGACCCAAGGCTCAACGCTTCAACAATGCACCAACAAAACCCTAACTATTGACCCTTTCGGCAACACCTGTGAAGCAAATGAAGTCTCACCTGAGGTAGAGGTAGCGGTGGTTGCAGGACTCAAGTGTCTCCAACCTAGATGGGACACAAATCTGTGATCACAGTACTTAATAGAGCAATTTAGTAGTTAACATTCATTAGTATTTAACCCTTATTCACATCACAGGTCAAAACCCCAATTACAGAACAACACAGTATTCAACAAGATCTAACACATCCAAGCACTTAGCACATAGAAATAGATCAGATCTACCATTCATTCACATCACTAAGCACTAAGCTACTATTATAAGATGCATTTAATATAAATATTACAACACTAAGCATAAATCAAAACAATCATACAAATCAACCATAACACAGGATATATGTGGTTCACCCCAGTGTGGGGCCACGTCCACCAACTCTTATTCTTCTTTATTATCTTCTGTCAATCTTCGTACATGCACAAAGCTTCAAAACCCACTCCACATAGGATAGGAGATCTGTGCACACTTCGTCAGATCCTCCTTCCCCAAGCTAGGTACCATCACAAAGCCTTCCCACAGTCTGCACACAAGCTTCTTACAATCACTTTCACTTAGCTCTGCAAGTCTTGATATAGTATGCACAAAGCCTCTAGATCTGCACTAAGCTGATTCTACTAGGTCTACCAAATTCTCCCCTACATACATCACCTAAATACTTATTTATACATTAAAAAAGGGGCCTAAGCATGGGTAAAACCCATGGGCCAATATCCCATACCCGTTACATAAACCCTAAACCCAAAAATCCTACAAAAAGGGGTGAGATCCCATGATCTCCTCTTCACCTTGTGCTCTGTCTTCGACCAGCCTGTCGAAGTCCCAAAATGGTCAAACATGACCAAGTTTCTCCAGTACTTGGTCAAGGGCCAACATGACCCTAGAATTTATTTTTGAATCTTGAGTCTTAAGTCATCGTGGAGTCAGACCAACCTCCTCATCGGTCCCGTCACTTGTTACAGTTACCACCAGATTTCAAGTCGTTGCCTTCTAAAAGGCGTAGATTTATTAGATGTGGTACACACACCTACACTGTTTAGACTTGTGATTCTACGAGTCTTTAGAATATTGGGATCTCTTCGAGTCTTTAGAATATTGGGATCTCTTCGAGTCCCACACCTACTATAGTTAATGGCACCCCTTCGACTCCTGCAACCACAATGGTTGTAGTGTCGAAGGCACCTATCATTACTATTGTCCATCCTATAGTGAATTCTCAATCTCTTGCCTCGAACCCATTTAGGTTTCTTGGTCACTCATCAGGCTATAATGTTCAATCCATCCCTATGGCCTCTAGTCCTTTTTCCTATGGTATGTTGAATTTTACTTCACAGTTTTCAAACTTCATCCCAGCTACCGGCCCTAATGCTAGCATCGGACTTGGGGGCACTACACCTCCTTATAATCCATTCTCATTTGGTGGTTCTCAGATCCCTCAAATGACTCTTAATGTGGGAGGCATTACTTCTTTTAACCCTGGGTCTAATCCTCTTGCTTCTAGGTGGAGCAACCAACCTGGCGAACAAGCTTCTGCTCAAGTTTCGTCCTATACCCTTACTTCCTCAATGATGATTTCGACCAACACGTTTGGCATGATGAATCCACCTATATCCTACGGATTCACACCCGGAGGAGGTCAGTTTCACACCTTGGGAAACCCCCAACCCAGAGCCTCTATGGCTGGGGGAAATTTTTACAACCCCCATCAAAACATTCCTACTGGAATGATGCCCAACCAACCTCTTATCAATCAGCCTGGAGGAGGGCCTTACAATACTGGATAGGGACATGGTGCTTACCAGAACCCTGGATGGGTTGCAATTCCCCAAGCGCAATCTTTCCAGGGAGCTTGGGGCCAGATGACGCAACCTCGTCTCCCTTTTCTGGCAATGCTTAATCTGCCAGACTTGTCTAAGTCGATGAACGATCCTGTGTGTCATGATCCTACATGGCCCCCCATCGCCACCGAGATTCCCTCGGACATTCCAAAATTCGAAGGTAAGAATGGCAAGGATCCTGGTGATCACGTTTCTACCTTTCACCTATGGTGCTCCTCGAATTCCCTTAATGAAGATTCTATTTGGTTAAGATTGTTTCAACACACCTTCTCTGGGTTCACTGAAAAATGTTATATCGAGCTACCTAGGTGATCATATGGGACCTTTATTCAGATGGTGTTGGTCTTCCTTAACCACTTCCAATTGTCGGTTCGTTATGATGTTGGCCTAGAACTTCTGTCGACTTTATGCCAGGACACAACCACTCATATCTTGGATCATATCCAGGAGTGGCATAGACAGAATAGGTTGATTAAGACCTCCATACCCCAGACCTTTGTTTTAGAATGGTTCTTCAAGTCTTTGAAGACTCCTATCTCAAAGGATGTTGCTACATCCCGGGTTACCACTGAGGAAGAAGTGATATTCAAAGCCCAACAGTTAGATATTATATATGCTCAGACTGGGATGTTATACCACATTCTTATAGATGCACCGAGTTCAACTTATGACCCTAGACAAAAGACTCAGTGACAAGCCATTTGAAAGAGTTGTCTCTAAACCAGTTTGTGGGAGGGTCAACTTCGTTTGTGTCTTCGAATCCCACTCAGTCGACGAATGTACATTATGTGCAATCGTCGACCAACCCAAATGGTAACCAACAACCAGGTGGGAATAAGATGAAAGGATGTAATAACAATCGTAAGGTGGGAAAAATAATAATAAACCCAAGGACAATGGTAATAATGAGAAGACGAATAATAATGTTTGAGCGGCCAAGAAAGAGAGACGTAAGGTGAGATTTCCCTGTAAGCTTTGTAGAGACGATGACCTTATTCATTTATGCCCCAAACTTGTGGAAGCTACAAGGCTATTATCTCTACCACTTGTTGTGCTAACGAATATTTTCCCACATAACCAACACATGGCCTCGAGCTCCTCAAATGCTGAAAATACGGTCAGTAGGAGTCAAACCCCGCTGTCGCAAGATGGTGACCGTTTGTGTATCAATATGGTCGATGCTAAGGTTCATGTAGCCACTCGATCTTGCAATTATAGTTCTTCATAGGATATGCCTGGTCTATAATGTCCTCCTCCTCCTCCGGAGACAACTTTACATATCAAAAAGCCAGAGCTACCGCCTCATATTCCGAAAGGAGTAATCAAGCACTCTACCCACAATCCAAATGATAGAGCCTCCTAGAATTACTATATTATTGAGGATCTGGGTCAAACCCCTTGTGCGATTTCAGCTCTGGAGGTACTCCATACGTGTCCTTCACAGAGGAATGCCTTTCTATCTGCGTTAGGATATCTAGACCCCAGTGGCTCTAAAGTTATCAAGTTTGACATCAAAGATGTGAAGCCTCGATTTCCTTACCATGTGGCATTCCAAATCCACATGGGGTACTCAAAGTATACCATCAAATGTGTGATTGTTGATGAAGACGTCCCTACATGTGTGATGTCCCCAATCTATTGGAAAGCTCTTGGTTCTCTGAATCTTTCTCAATAGTCAACCATGTTGACTACTTTTGACAGTCGATCCTTCTGCCCTCACAGTATTCTTCCTTCCTTTCTAGTCCAGTTAGGTGGGAAGACAATAAAGGTGGATGTTGAGGTAGTTGATGCACCTCTTGATTATAACCTATTACTAGGATACAATTGGACCTATTCTATGACTGTCGTTGTGTCGTTCATCTTCCACACTCTTTGTTTTCCACTTGATGGAAATATCGTGATGATCGACCAGTTATACTTTGCATATGCTACTCCAAATGCATCTGTTGGACCGTCGATCCCTGTGGTTGGCAATTCTCAGCCGCCAACTGAGAAAATCGGTGTCAGAATGTATTCTTCCCTTATGGGTACCTTCGAATTCATGGCACAGATTCACCATGTTTATGCCATGTCCAGTAGGCCCATGTTGTCAGAGAGGTATTTTCCTTTCCGCACTTCCTATTTTAATGATCCTTGGACCCTACCTTCCTCGAATTCGTCTTGTGAAGTTCAGTCGCATGCCAGAATGGCCATGCCACTGTTGGCAGTGGAGATTGTGTATCAAGTTGTTATTGACTCTTTCACCGATCCCAATCCTTTTACCTCGCTGACAGATGAGGATGATCCTGTTCTTAGGCCCGTGTGGGCCACTTTGTTGTCTTGTTCACATTACTTCCTCGATGATACTTTTCCTTCGGATGAAGCTATCATCAAAGCCATGAATGGTTCCGACAAACCTTGGGATGATATGCATCATCGCTCTTATTTTCTCGCAGAGATTGAAAGGATCTAACAAGATGAATTTCGATCTACTTTGAGTGAGATAGTCGGTCACGCTGTAGTTCCACTTGATACGCACGACATTTATGTCGAAGGAAATATGGTGAGTATCTCTCCTACCGTCATGATTGATATCTCTCATACCCTTCGCAAGATTGAAAATGTACATAACGGTGCAGATTGTTCTCCAGAAGAAATCTTGATCTACACCGAACTCTTCAAGGAATTCCAAGATGTATTTTCTTGTTCATATGAAGAGATGCCAGGAATCAACCCTCGTATTTTCTATCATGAGATTAGAACTTATCCAGATGATAAACATGTTTGAAAATGTCTTAGAGTTTTCAATCCCCGGAAGGCCCCTGCTATTAAGGCAAAGGTAGAGAAACTACTTAATGTTGGCTTCATTTACCCAGTTTCCTTGACTGAATGGGTATCCAATCTTGTTCATGTGAATAAGAAGCAAGGAACCATCCATGTGTGCATGGAATTTTGTGACCTGAACAAAGCATGTCTTAAAGACAACTTCCCGACACCTTTCATCGATCAGATTCTTGACGAGTGTGCGGGAAGCGAAGTGTTTTCTTTCATGGACGGATTTTCAAGGTATAACCAAATTCAAATTAAACCCGAGGATCAACACAAGATGGAATTTATTTGTCCTTGGGGCACTTTCGCATACCAGAAAATTCCTTTCATCCTTAAAAATGTCAGAGAAACCTTCCAATGTGTTATGATCTTCACATTCCACGATCTTAAGCATATAGTCAAAGCTTACCTTGATGATCTTATTGCTCACTCTCGTAAGAGCGTGGATCACTCTACACACCTTTGGCTAGTTTTTGAAAGATGGTGTTACTATAGAATCTGGTTGAACCCTCATAAGTGCATATTTTGCATTAGGTCTGGTCGTATTTTGGGATTTCTAGTTTCTAAGACCGGGATCATGGTAGATATGTTAAACGTTGAGGAAATACTTTGATTGCCTCCCCTATGCACTATTCGACAACTTCAAGGTTTACAGAGGAAAGCTAACCTTTTACGTCAGTTTATAGTAAACTATGCCAATATCACTAAGGGTTTCATGCGTCTTTTGAAGAAGGACATCCCTTTTATCTAGGATGAGTGAGCCCAGGAGTTAATGCTTTGAAGAAAGTCTTGGTATCGACACCTATGTTGAAGTCTCCTCACTATAGTAGGGATTACTTGCTTCATATCGTCGCGTCCAAGGAGACGATTGGTATGGTTTTGATTCAGGAGGATGATGAGCTCTGAGAGCACGTCATCTACTATATTAGTCGAAACTTAGTCGGTCCAGAGATTAATTATTCTCACGTTGAAAAGCTAGCTTTGGTTGTCGTTCACGCAGTCCAACGTTTACACCATTATATATTGCTTTGCAAGACTACTGTGGTTGTTGATGTCAATCCATTTCAATACGTCCTTACTAGGCGTATCATAGGGGGGAAATATAATAAATGGATTTTCATTTTGCAAGAATTTGATCTCTATTTCACTTCTGCGAAATCCAAGAAATCACTAGTCTTCGCGGAGTTAATATCCAACTTTCCACGATTAGACAAGGATGTTATCCATGTCGATTCGTTTGTGGAAGAACACATTTTCCTTGTCTCATCCTCCAACCCCTGGTATGGAGACATCATTCTCTATTTTCAAACCTTGAATTTCCCTCAAAAGCTCTCGTGAGATGATCGACAGCGTGTATGATACCAAGCTAATAATTACACTATCTTTAGCGAAACTTTGTATCATTGAGGAATATACAATATCATGCGTCGTTGTTTAACTCACGAGGAAGTCGAGTCAGTTCTAAACGTTTTCCACTGTGGGGCTTGTGGTGGTCATCTATCCGAGCTTGCAACAGCCTAGAAAATTTTGCGAGACGGTTATTTATGGCCATCTAGATTTAAATATTGTGTTGAAGCAGTTAAGAAATGTCACCCCTGCCAGGTGTTCACTCAGAAAATGCGCTCGCATCTAGCCCCTCTTCACCCATTCATTACCATCATTCCCTTCACCAAGTGGGGGGTGGACTTCGTGGATTGCAACCCAACTTCCGTTGGGGGGCATCGGAACATTATCGTGGTCATTGATTACTTTACTAAGTGGGTAAAGGCCATGCCTACAATTAAATATGATAGGAATACTGTCGCCTTCTTTGTATTCAATCAAATTATCTCTCGGTTCTGTATCCCAAGTGAGATTTTCACCGATCATGGAAGTCACTTTTAGAACGAAATGATGGAAGAGCTAGCATCTAATATGTGGTTTAATCATGGTCATTCTTCCCCTTACTACCCCTAGGAAAATGGATAGGTAGAGGCCCTCAACAAGTCTCTCAAGACCATTTTGCAGAAAACTATCAGCCAGAGTAAGTCTGACTGACACATTATGCTATATCCCACACTTTGGTCATACCGAACCTAAGTCAAGACTGGCACTGGTTTTTCCCCTTTCCAGTTAGTACATGGTGTGGAGTCGATATTACCTATTGAATGCAAAATCCCTTCTCTTAAGTTGGTAGTTGCGCTCCTACCTGACACTTCTGATCTTAAGAAACGCCTTGTACACCTAGAGAGTCTTAACGAGCAGCATTGAGACACCTCTACGGGTATCGAGGAAAATAAAAGACGTGTCAAGGTCCAATACGATAAGTCTATCTGTCCTTAGTTGTACTTTGAGGGTGACTTGGTCCTATTATATGATCAAGCCAAAGAACTGTTGGGGGTAGGCAAGTTTAAACCCATGTGGCATGGTCCCTATATTGTGCGATGTGTCTTAGAAAAAGGATCCTATGAGTTAGAATATTATGAAGGGAATATGTTGTCCGAGCCAAGGAATGGGCTCTACATGGAAATATATTACGCTTGAACCCTAATCTTGGGAGGAACTCTTTGTATACTAATGTAATTTAGTGTATATATATATTCCCTTTATTTTTCATCTTCAACTTGCTTATCGATTTTTCCCTTGGTTTGCAGATGTCAACGGAGTCCTCAGTATACTTAGGATTCACAGATGGAGCTAGTCGTCATACATGGAACTTGGCTTCGCCGCTTGGGTGGTTTACTCACCCAAGGGTCTACTGGTGTCTTCAGGTGGCGTATGCCTAGGGCCATCCACGAATAATGTGGTCGAATACAACGTCGTTATAGAAATTTTGCACGATGCTATCTCACATGGTATTCACTCTTTAAAGGTTCGCCTGGATTCCCAGATAGCAGTATGTCAGTTGAACGACAGTTACCCCATGTGTGATCCTACTTTACTTCGAATATTTCTGTGGGTACGTCTTTTAGAACGACATTTTGATTTTATTACTTATTATCACATACCTAGGAGTTCTAATTATGTATCTGATGCTTATGCTAATTTCATTTTAGATTGGAATTTGTCACATAACTAAAGCAAAGAAAACCATCTCATCAACGTACACATTGTAAAATAAGTAAATTTGAAGATCCCTGTTTTATATATATTTCAAAAAATATAGTGCTTATAGTACAAAATTGGGGATAACACCCTCAATACACATATACAGCCGATAATACAAGATCCATGGCATCCATGCATGTGGCGCCGGATGTGTGTCATGATAACAAACTATGGTGTTTGCGAGACGCCGAAAGAGTTGCATCCAAGCTTTGGGCACACCAACCACTTATAGTTGCATGGTCTCCGACAGATCCTCTACCTGAACCATCAGAATCCTATGAGTCAAATGAGACAGGTTTCCCTGCATGTTTTGAAGGACTCTCCCTGCTTCTCCTCTCATCGCCTCATCTCCCCGATGCCTCTGACAATGTAGGGGAAGCCCATCTGGCCATCGCGAAACCACGTCTATGTCACAAAAGTGTCTAGCGCGTACTTAAGCATCATCCAAAATATTTTTGTTTTACTATACAAAGATACAAAAAAATGAAATATTTAAAAACATTTGACATACCTATGTCCCCATAGGCAGTCCCTGGTGGAAGTGGCATGTCAGGGTCCCCTCTGAAGTCAATCCCTACATAGGGGTAGTCATCCAGAGAATTGACATGTCGCCTCCACTAGTAGAATAAATCATTGTTGTAGGGTGTGGGCACCCTACCTCCCCCTTTCTGTCTCATTACCTACGTCCATTGTGCCATGGCTGGATCATGAGGTCCTCTCGGAATGTTTCGACTCTAGGTCCCAAACCTGGAACCCATTCAAATAAAAAGCTCCATAAGGTAGAGGAAAACCCAAAGTTCCTCTTACTACCCTATTTGCACTATGTCAACTGGCTCTTCATATTAGCCAGTAGTGAGGTACACCAATCATATATTGTGGGTCTAAAGCACTCTACATCATAGAACATGAGCGGCCTCGATTCCTGGTGCAACGAAGTCGGTCTTGTGATCCTGGTCAACACGAGGACAACAATCTTGAGGCTAAGATTGTTTATCACTCGAATGGGGAGTTGACTCTCGACCTTCGAGGTCCCCGCTACACAATGAGCATCTATGCACTCCTCTATCTTCATACCACTCCCAGCTCCTTGGGCTTTGAGTTTCACCACCTCACCTCGACGTAATAACCCATTCAAAAAGTATATATCATCGACTTCAATCCTCCATGGTTTCCCATCGAGGTTGAAGCTCTCACTGTCAGGATCCCAGTAATTCACAAGCATCTCAAGAAACCTCACCTGGGCCTCATCCCTTTGAGTGCCCAAAATTCATATAAGCCACATATTTTCAAGTCCAATTGGGCCCCTAGATCTCTGTCCACAACAACATCTACCTCCTCGTGCTCCCTCTCCCTCCATTCTCGCACCATCGTGCCAGAGAAAAGTCAATTTTTAAGTTAGAAACCATAGAAAACATTGATTACGGACTTGTACGTGGGTTTTTTCATTTACCGTCACATATAGGGTTGATTAGATGCACCCTGTATTTTATACAGTCACGTATAACCTCACATATACGCGACCCGATGAATGGTAGCCCGCATACACCAAATTGCTCAATTTGCGCCCTAATTTACTCAAATTTTGAAACCTAATTCAAAAATTTAATCCACTATAAAGGAAGAGGAGGGGAAGAGGAATTACCTGGTCCAAACGGTTTCTGATTTCGTCGCCCGACCCTCCCGTAATCACCAGTTCAATATCGAAGGTATTTTGGTCCAATTTTCATTATTTGGGTAAAAAGTCAAAATGACATAGTAATTTTTTGTTTTTTTACTATTTATAACAGTTTTTACCCACTTTATATAGTTTTGAGTCATTTTTTCTCCTTATAGACTAATACAGCAGTGGATTGAGTTGGTTTTTGTAGTTTTCACCAGGGATTCTTGCGGATTTCAACGATATGTTAACCATTCGTAACAACGGGCAAGTATTTTCACTACCCAGCATATAGGATAGGTATCCATTCCACCATGAACTTTTGCATTGTCCTATAACTGTCACTTATATGCCTTAGGTATGAACCCATTTGTTGTGACATAGAACCTTCCAATTGTTATAAGACGTGTCGTTATCAAGTGGTAGAGACTTACCAAACACGGGTGCCCTAGTTGGATCCTCTGCTTCATTTGGTGCCCATGCAGAGATTTTTCCGTAGGACCGGGAGTCCCTTATAGCTACTACACAACTTTATGTTGAGCCTCATTTCTCACTCATAAACATGCTTCCCTATACCTAGAGGACTCCCAACCGAGTTTAATTTAAGCTCTTTTCCAACTCGTCTTCAAAAAGCAAAAAGATTGTCGAGTGAACTTTTCTCTTTCACACTCGTAAATTGGATTTGAAAGGACGTCTATTTGGTACAACTTTATTCATTTTTCACACAAAGTAGATTAAAGATAATGAAAAAGAACATTTTTTGGCGTTAATTTGTGATTGCATCTCATGCCCTTGCTTGCAGTATTGATCCTATAATCGGTTCTCACTTTGTGTTATAAACCGTTTTCCTCAACAGTTTTTGCATCCTCAACCAAGAAGGGCCTTGTTTATATCCTTCACAATTTGACACCCTATACCTAGGAGGGAACATTCCCTCAAGTGCCCATCTCCCGCATGCATCTCCTTGCATTGAGCATAGGTATGTTCCACTACTGGAACTGGTTTTTCTTACTTGCAACATTTGTTTCCTCCTATGTATCATTGCATTCATTTGTCTATGAAAAAACAAAATAAAAGACCGGCAGGAAGGGAGTATTATCTTATATCGGCAGCAGTCGCGTTAACTTTGAACAGAAAAAAAAAGTTATTGAGTCCATTTGTCATCATAATTTTGGGTTTATCATGGCCTTAGGAAGCTGAGCTTGTTACAAAGTTTTCTCTACCAAGTGGTTACTCTTCCAGTCCCTATGGAGAATTTCATTGATGCCTCCTGCATCTTATGGTTTCATCATTGAGACTATTATGTCGGAGTCCTCCATATGTGTCATGCTCTTGTTCAAAGGAAGTCTATCAACCTTTGTCAACCATCCCTCAAAACTCTTGACTTTGCATTTCGGTCATACCCTCAATTTGTCTCAAAATCACATGATAATATAGTCCTATCACGCACACTGGTCCTACTTTCATCATTGGTAGGTAACCTTGAACCCAACATTCGATATTTCATCATTGTTCGAGGGAGGAAATTGAAGTATTACCTCAACCTTTAACAGATCTACCATGATCCCAGTCTCAAAAACTATAAATCCTAAAAGATGACCAGACCTAATGCAAAAGATGCACTTATGAGGGTTCAACCGGATTCTATATAACCACATCTTTCAAAAACTAGTCGAAGGTATGTAGAGTGATCCACTCTCTTACGAGAGTGAGCAGCAAGATCGTCAAGGTAAGCTTCGACTATATTCTTAAGATTGTGGAATGCAAAGGTCATAACATGTTGGAAGGTTGCTCCAACGTTTTTAAGGCCGAAAGACATTTTCCGGTATGCGAAAGTACCCCAAGGAGAAATAAATGTCGTCTTGTGTTGATCCTCATGTTTAATTTGACTTTGGTTATACCCTGAAAATCCGTCCATGAAAGAAAACACTTTTCTTCCCGCACACTCATCGAGAATATGATCAATGAAAGGTGTTGGGAAGTTGTCTTTAGGATAGGCTTTGTTTAGGTCACGAAATTCCATGCATACATGGATGGTTCCTTGATTCTTATTCACAAGAATGGGATTGGATACCCATTCAGTCAAGGGAACTGGGTAGATGAAGCCAGTATTAAGTAGTTTCTCTACCTCTACCTTAGTAAAAGGGGCTTTCCGGAGATTGACATCTCTAATAGGTTGTCAAACAGGTTTAGCATCCGGATAAGTTCTAATCTCATGCTCGACAATACAAGGGTCGATTCCTGGCATCTCTTCATATGACCAAGCAAATACACCTTGGAATTCCTTGAAGAGTTCGGTGTAGATCAATATTTCTTTTGGTGAACAATCTGCACCAATATGTACGTTTTAAATCTTGCCAGGCGTACGAGAGATATCGATCGTGATGGTAGGAGAGATACTCACCATATTTCCTTCAGCATAAATGTTGTGCGTATCAAGTGGAACTATGGCGTGACCGACTATCTCACTCAAAGTAGATCGAAAGTCATCTTGTTTGATTCTTTCAATATCAGGGAGAAAATAAGAGTGATGATGCATATCATCCCAAGGTTTTTCAGAACCATTCATGGCTTCAGTGATAGCTTCATCCGAGGGAAAAGTCTCATTGAGGAAGTCATGTGAACAAGACAACGAAGTGGCCCACACGAGCCTAAGAACAGGATCCTCCTCGTCCGTCGGTGAGGTAACAGGATCGGGATCAGTGGAAGAGTTAATAACAGCTTGATATGCAATCTCCGTTGCTGATAGTGGCATAGCCATTCCAGCATGTGATTGACCTTCACAAGACAAAGTCGAGGTAGGTGGCATCCAAGGATTGTTAAAATAGGAAGTGTGGAAAGGAACGGACCTCTCTGACGATACATGCCTACTGGGAATGGCGTAAACATGGTGAATTGGTGCCATGAAGTCAAAGGTACCCATAAGGTAAGAATACATTTTGACACTGATGTTCTCATTTGTTGGCTACAAATTGTCGACCACAGGGATCGATGGTCCAATAGATGCATTGGGAATAGCATATGCAAAGGATAACTGGTTGATCATCACGATCTTCCCATCAGTGTAAAACAAAAATTGTGGAAGATGGATGACATNAGTCATAACATAGGTCCAATTGTGTCCTAGTAATAGGTTATAATCAAGAGGTGCATCAACTACTTCAACATCCACCTCTACCGTCTTCCCACCTAACTGGACCGGACAGGCGGGAATAATACTGTGAGGGCAGAAGGAACGACTGTCAAAAGCAGTAAGCATGGTCGGTGATTGACAGAGAGCCGGAGAGTCGAGAGCTTTCCAAAAGATCAGGGACATCACACATGTAGTGGCACCTTCATCAACAACCACACATTTGATGGTATACTTTGAGTACCCAACGTGGATTTGGAATGCTACTGGAGTCTAGAGATCCTAACACAAATAGAAAGGCATTCCTCTGTGAAGGACACATCTGGAGTACCTCCAGAGTCGACATCGCACAAGGGTTTTGACCCAAATACTCAACAATAGAGTAATTATGGGCGGCTCTAGCATTTGGATTGTGGGTAGAGCGCTTAAGTACTCCTTTCGAAATACGAGGTGATGGCTCTGGTTTTTTTATCTGTAAAGTCATCTTTGGAGGAGGAGTAGGAGATTTTAGACCAGGTATAGCCTCTTAAGAACTATAATCGCGAGATCGAGTGGCTACATGAACCTTAGCATCGACCATATTGATACACAAATGGTCACCATCTTGCAACAGCAGGTTTTGACTCTCACCATACAAATTTTCATCATTTGAGGAGCTCGAGGCCATGTGTTAGTTATGTGGGAAAGGATTCATTAGCACAGCAGGCGGTAGAGATAATAGCCTCACAGCGTCCATGAGTTTGGGGAATAAATGAGTAAGGTTATCGTACGTACAAATATTATAGGTAAATTTCACTTTACGTCTCTCTTTCTTTCCCTCTCCAGCATTATTATTCATCTTCTCATTATTACCATTGTCCTTGGGTTTATTATTATTTTTCCCACCCTTGCGATTATTATTATGTCCTTTCTTCTTATTCCCACTTGGTTTCTAAGTACCATTTGGGTCGGTCGACGATTGCACGGAATGTACATCTGTCAACTGAGTGGGATTGGAAGACACAGACGAAGTTGGCCCTCCCGCGGACTGGTTTAGAGACAACTCTTTCAAATGGCTTGTCACCGAGTCTACATAATTTACATTGGCGGAGCCTATAATGTCATCGACATGAGGTCTGGGATTTTGTCTAGGGTCATAGGTTGACCTCGGTGCGTCCAGAAGAATGTGGTATAACATCGCAGACTATGCGTATATAAGATCTAACTGTTGGGCTTTGAAGATCACTTCTTCCTCAATGGTAACCCTGGATGTAGAAACATCCTTCGAGATAGGAGGCTGAAAATACTTGAGGAACCATTCTAAAAGAAATTTCGAGGGTATGGAGGTCTTAATCAACCTCTTCTATCTACACCACTACTAGATATGATCCGAGATATGAGTGGTTGTGTCCTAGCGTAAAGTCGACAGAAGTTCTAGGCTAGCATCGTAATGAAACGACAATTGGAAGTGGTTAAGGAAGACCAACACCATATTACTAAAGGTCCCATATGCTTCCTTAGGTATCTCGATATACCATTTTGTAGCGACCCCAATGAGGGTGCGTTGAAACAATATTAACAAAATAGAATCGTCATTAAGGGAATTCGAGGAGCACCATAGGTGAAAGGTAGTAACGTAATCACCAAGATCCTCTCCATTCTTACCTTCGAATTTCGAAATGTCCGAAGGAATCTTGGTGGGGACGGGGGGGCATGTAGGATCATGAAACATAAGTTCGTTCATCAACTTATACAAGTTTGGAAGATTAAGCGTGGCCAAAAAAGGGAGAAGGGGTTGCAGAATCTAGCCCCAAGCTCCCTGGAAAGATCGTGCTCGAGGAACTGAAACCCATCTAGGGTTTTGGTAAGAACCATGGCCTTGTTTGAGATTGTAAGGCCCTCCTCCAGGATGATTCATAAGAGGTTGGTTGGGAATCATTCTAGTAGGAATGTTATGATGGGGGTTATAAAAATTTCCACTATTCGGAGTGGCTCTAGGTTGGGGGTTGCCCAAGGTGTGAAACTGACCTCCTTCGGGTGTGAATCTGGACGATAGAGGTAGATTCGTTATGCCAAACATGTTGGTCAGAATCGACATTGAGGAGGTAAGGGTATAGGATGGAACTTGAGGAGAATCGTTTCCTTCGGGTTGGTTTCTCCACCCAGAAGCAAGAGGATTAGACTCGGGGTTAACAGAAGGAATGCCTCCCATATTAGGAGTCATTTGAGGAATCTGAGAACCACTAAATGAGAATGGAGTATAAGGAGGTGTAGTTCCCCCAAGTGTGATGCTAGCATTAGGGCCAGTAGTTGGGATGGAGTTTGAAAGATGTGAAGTAAAATTCAGCATACCATAGGAAAAAGGACTAGAGGCCATAGGGATGGACTGAACATTATAGCCCGGTGAGTGAACAAGAGACCCAAATGGGTTCGAGGAAAGAGATTGATCATTCACTATAGGACAGTAAATAGTAATGATAGGTGCCTCCGACACTACAACCATTGTGGTTGCAAGAGTCGAAGGGGTGCCATTAACTATAGTAGGTGTGGGAGTTGAAGGGCTCCCAGTATTTTGAAGACTCAGTTCAGTACTCATCCTTGTAGAATCACAAGTCTGAACAATGGAGGTGTGTGTACCACGTCTAATAACTCTACGCCTTTTAGAAGGCAAAGACTCGAAATCCGGTGGTAATTGTAACAAGCAACAGGATCGGCGAGGAGGCTGTTCTGACTCCATAATGACTTAAGACTCAAGATACAAAAATAAATCCTAGGGCCAACTAGTAATCAAAGATCACTCCAAAAATCAAACGCCCAATATGTAGATAAATGGGGTAAAGTGGTTGAAAGGGGCCTCCCTCCCTAAAGAAGGTATGTCTCACCCAAGAGGGACCTGAGACTCCCGGCTAAAGAACATAGGTAACATAATTAGTTATAAGGGCCCTCGTGGGCTTAACAACCATTCGGTCAGATCCCCCCAGAGAGGTAATCCTCCATAAAGGTTGTGTGTTGTCCGAACCTTATCTGACCCAGGGTACCTGTAGAATAACCCCTGCAAGTAACCTATGTGGCACCTGAGTTAAGAAACTAAGCAACCAATGTATAAACGATGCACATGTGAGCAGTCGTAAGTCAGGTCCACCATATGGGAAAGGTAGCAAAGCCCAAAACCTGAAAGAATTGCCTCTCACAGAAGTAAGAGCACTAAGAAGATCCCCAGATACGAATAGATCCCCATAAATATCTCTGATGCTAAGAAGGTATCGGGGGGATATCCCTTTCACCAACCTCGTGCGACCTCATGATTAACTCTGGTGTGAGCAGAGCCTCCTGATATTACCAATTATACAATGGATTTATCCACTCCCTTTGTCAGACACATATGTTGATTTAATAGCCTTGGAGAAGTTTACTCACAAAATCCTATTCCAAGGCACTAAATCCTAAACTAGTTTGTGCACCCTAGAAACTAAAATCGTGACTAATCAATTTTAAATTATAACATTAATTATACCTGCTTACTCAAAAAGGTATGGTAGTGAAACTCATGATGTTATGACTCAGCAAGTAAAGTAAATATGAATATAATGCAAATTCCTAACTTCAATTTTCAATGAATGATATGCTTCTTAAAACAAATGCAATTTTCAATTTCAATTATGCAATTATGAAGTAAAAATGCAATCCTTCATTTCATGCACTAAGCTAAATGATAAAGACTCAAAATATCAAAATGCCAAGAAATGCAAAATGCCTAATATTTTTGTATTTTCAATATAAGAAAAATGAAAATGCATGGACTGAGCATCAGCTTGATATTTAAACTCTACTGTGTATAGAAACAGACAACTCAAGTAGAATACCAAAAAGAAAGAAACCCATCCCAATGTACAAGGACAATCAAAATGAAAAGATGATGAGAAAGACTCCGCCCAAAATTTCAACCAAAGATTTCCGCCCAAGCTCAGGGTTCAAGCATAATATATTTTCAAGTAGAGCCCATTCCTGGGCTCGGCCAACATATTCTCTTCATAATATTCTAACTCATAGTTTTCTTTTTCTAAGACACGTTGTACGATATAGGGACTATGTCACATGGGTTTAAACTTTCTTTCCCCCAACGGTTCTTTGGCTTGATCATATAAGAGGACCAAGTCACCCTCAGCATAGAACCGAGGACAGACAAACTTATCGTACTAGACGTTGACACGTCTTTTATTCACCTCGATATTCATAGAGGCATATTGACGTTGCTCATCAAGACTCTTTAAGTGTACAAGGCATCGTTCAAGATCAGAAGTGTCAGGTAGGAGCGCGCCTGCCAACTTAAGAGAGGGGATTTCACATTCAATAGGTAATATCGACTCCACACCGTGTATTAAATGGAAAGGGGAAAAACTGGTGCTAGTCTTGACCGAGGTTCGATATGCCCAAAGTGTCGGATATAGTATAATGTGCCAATCAGACTTAGTCTGGCTCACAGTTTTCTGCAAAATGGTCTTGAGAGACTTGTTGATGGACTCTACTTGTCCATTTTCCTAGGGGTGGTAAGGGGAAGAATGATCGTGCTTAAACCCCAACTTAGATGCTAGTTGTTCCTTCATTTCATTCTGAAAGTGACTGCCATGATCAATGACAATCTCACTCGAGATACCGAACCGAGGATAATTTGATTGAATACGAAGAAGGCGGTAGTATTCCTGTCGGATTTAACTGTAGGCATGGCCTCGACCCACTTAGTAAAGTAGTTGATGAAGATGATAATGTGATGATGCCCCCCAGTCGAAGTTGGGTTGCAATCCACGAAGTCCACCCCCCACTTGGTGAAGGGACCGATGTTAATGACTAGGTGAAGAGGGGTTGGATGTGAGTGCATTTTCTGAGTGAACACCTGGAAAGGGTGACACTTCTTAACGTCTTCAACACAATCTTTAAAGATAGATGGCTAGAAATAACCGGCTCGCAAAATTTTTTGGGTTGTCACAAGCCCGAATAGATGACCACCACAAGCCCCACTGTGGTATTCGTTTAGAACTGACTCGACTACCTCATGAGTTAAACAATGATGTAGGATTTTATCTATTCTTCGATGATACAAAGTATCATCAAAGATAGTGTAATTCTTAGCTTGGTATCGTACACGGCGTCGGTCATCTCGCGAGAGATGCTGAGGGAACTTCAAGGTTTGAATATAGGGAATGATGTCTCCATACCAAGGGTCGGACGATGAGACAAGAAAAATGTGTTCGTCCGCAAACAAACCGACATGGATAACATCCTCGTCTAATCATGGAAAGTTAGATATTAACTCCGCAAAGACTAGTGATTTCTTGGATTTCACAGAAGCGAAATCAAGATCAAATTCTTGCAAAATGAGAATCCATTTATTATATTTTCCCCTTATGATACACCTGGTAAAGACGTATTGAAATGGATTGACATCGGCAACTACAGTAGTCTTGCAAAGAAATATATAATGGTGTAACATTGGAC
>JASDQU010754334.1:41097-58914 GCA_032191745.1 Picea mariana | reverse complement strand
GAGGGATTTCAGGAATCGCGGGGATCACCAGAGTGGTGATGTGGCAGGTGATCTCGGACATAGGGACCCTGGGAGTTGAAGGACCAAGCCATTAGTCTTGCGAGCGGCGAGTTCGCGAGGAGATGAGATAGCGAGCTCATCGGAGTCTCGGCATCTCGGAACTTGGGAGCCGGAGAGAGAGATACTTGAAATTGCGAGAGGCGAGGTCACGAGGGAACGACATCGGCACCTCGGTGCGTCAGCTCTCGGAGATTGGAAACTTGAAGGTTGGGGGGTCGCGAGCTGCGAAGTTGCGATAGGACCGAAGCCCCGACAGAAAAGGAGTGAGGTCAGTGTTGACTGACACATCGGGCCTCAGGGATTCGAGAGCCCAACTGATCGATAGATAACTCACGAAGGGAGAGGTTCCGATCCTCCGAAAAGCAAGTAAAGAGGATCGTGAGACGAGAACTGTGGGTGCAGATCTTCCGATTGGGAGATAGAAGAACATTTAGTTCTTTGGGCCGACAGAGGAAGGAAGGTCCTGGAAGAAGCAATCGTATTCCAAGGAGTGCGGGTTGCCGTCAAACATGTACATGTATCTCTATCATCCATGACTTGGAGTCTAGTGCAACATGGTAGTTTTTTTTCATTATCTCGGTAGGAGGTGCCTGCAGGTGACATCTATAGAGGTGTTGGACCTTCAACCCATAGATCATAGTGTAGTGAAAAGATAGCACATGGATAGGGAATTCGTTCATGTGATCTTCACAGATGTTTGAGTTGCATAAAGACTTTCTATGGGCCCATGGAGGTGAGTGGACACCATAGCTTCATGGAGGAGGTTAGTATCTTAACCATCTCTATGTTCTTCATCTTTATATATGTATATAGTAATTTGTGAATTTATTTCAATATTTTATTGTATGATGTTTTGCAGTTGCTACGCTCAAATAGAAGAACCTCAACATCGATAGATGCATCAGTTTCTATCTCCACCATTGATGTAGCAGTAGAGGGAGCCTGCTCATTCAGTGTATCACATACACATCTATGTGTCACATTTGATAAATTCACCATAGTGATTTATTTATTTTCCGACATGGTCAAATTTATAATGTTCTTGTGTTTCTACAAGTTGTGGGACCAGGCGGTTTCGAGCAATGTCCACCTGGGATGGAAAGGTCACCCACTTCACAGGTATCATGTGTTGAGTTATAACTCATTTAAATCTCAAATTTTTTGTATTTATGTTGTTGAATTTTACTATTTGGTACTAATAACAATATTATTAATATGTATGCATGATGTTGATATTTTCACTAGTTATAATACTAGTCCAATACTTGGGGCCACAACTTATGGGTTACCTTTTCTAGGCCGAGGGTTCTACCATCACTTGTACATCCCATGGTGGTTCATCGTCACCCACCCCCACCATCTTTCATATTTCATTTATCCTCAGTGGATGCACTTGCAGGCCACCTACCCACACCACCTCTTCCATTGCATCCATCCACACTGGATGCACCCGTATGTCATCCACCCCCACCACCATTTCCATATGTTCCATCCACTGAGGCCACCACAATAGATGTTGCCTCAGAGTGGGTTGTATAGTCGAGTGCTCGACCTACCAGGAACTCTCCATCGATGCTCAATATATTCATGGTGAGATAATGTGTTGATGATCAATATTTAGGTATCATGAATGGAATTCATTTTATGCATATTTGTTTAAATTTCATGATTTGATCCTTGTAACTAAAACTGGGTGGTAACACCCCCGCGATTGTTAGTATCATCTATGGTGAGTTGTCCTATGTTGAATTACAAATTCATTGTGGAAAAAAAATTATAACAATGTTTTTTCTTTGTGTAGTCTCTGGAGTGACGAACCATGCCCATGCGCAAAATCACTCGAGGT
The DNA here is from genome assembly GCA_032191745.1 of Picea mariana. Lineage (NCBI taxonomy): Eukaryota > Viridiplantae > Streptophyta > Pinopsida > Pinales > Pinaceae > Picea > Picea mariana. The sequence goes on along the minus strand of JASDQU010754334.1, from coordinate 57,008 downwards.
GCTTCTCCGAGCAAGAGAAGAAAGATCAATTTACGGGATGCTCCTGAGAGTGGCGAGGGTGGCAGTGGTCAATGAGTGACCAATGGTTGTCATTTTGTGGGGCACCATATGACAGTTTTTTTATGTTAGGGCACTTGCTGCCATTTTGTATATTGAGCATGATGTGTCATTTTGTAAAAAATGTATAGTTTATAAGATGTTGAATACACACACACACACACACACACACACACATTTTAAGGCACATTTTTTATGAATCTCATTGTTTCTGCATTTTATGTTGATGAATGTATGAATTTCAAAGTGTTTCAATTTCCACTCTTTTATGTTATATATGAAATTGCAAGAAATAAATCTAATATAAATGAATTTAAAGATATATATTCTCCAAACATAACTCTCAAAAACAATAAATAGAAACAACTCTGTATCTTTATTCTTATAAGAACTAATTCCATATAAAAATACCACTACAAGTATATTCCTAGGAAACATACATTTACATTGTTTTATAAAGGGAGAAACCTACATGAACATCATGAACATGAACAAAATAATTCATGAGTTGAAATCAATGCACACTTTGGGATCATGGATGACTTTGGGATAATGAAGACATGATGAGAAGATGAAATTTCAAAATCAAAATCTCCTATAACCTTCAATTTAAAATATCTTAGTATGATAAGTTTAATATTGTTTTTGAATAGTTAGTAGTAGAAACTCATAGATTGCAAGGTAGAAGGATCACTTAATGCATCAATGTAGATTTTGATGATTTTGTAGATTCAATAATTTACGTTTAACTAATAGAAACTACAATTACCTTTACAATATTCAATAAATCCACTTATTATAGGAGATGTTTGTCGAAGACTATACAAAGATATTATGGGTTCTAGCAACTATTTCACAAAATTTGTATAGATTTATGAAATTTTGATGAAATGAAATAATTGTTTTCTCAATTTGGTTGAGTATTCAAATAGATTTGGAGTGTATTATTGCACTAATCATTGCAATAATTTATTTAAATTGATTAATTACCTTTTAAAGTGTTAAGGAAGTCTATGTAAGTAAAAATAGTTCATTTTTTCTAAAGTGATTACAAATACTTGTGTTACTTATTAACGAATCTCTTATGTTGGAAAATATTGCTAGGTGTTAAATCCATATGCAATTAATGGTTCTCAAGGACCTAAATTTGATGAAATATTGAAGGCCCATCCTAGTTAAGATTCTAGGGACCAATAATAAGAATCATGTAGGATAACATAATCACAATAGAAATAAGAGGGTTGAAACCTTGCATTACTCTATCCAAAATGAAGCATGGTTCATTATAATGGAAATCACAACATGATATAATGGTTTCTTAATACAAAATCAACACATAAAATTTAAGTGCACAATAAAGCCTCACATCAGATGAAAATATACCTCAAATTCCCAATTAAGCTTATCAAATTGTTGTACAATTTGTCCCAAGAGGAGAGCTACTAAACACCCACATTATCCACCCTTTACAATTGAGAGAGAGATATCTTCTTTATAGAGTGAGTCTCTTCTCTTGTACAATAAAATATTATTATTTTCTAACTAACTCCATGGCAAGTCAAATAAATATTATAGTAATGGATTAGTTAGATCTATCCTCAATCCATGGTTGACCATGTTATAACATGTGGACAATAGCCTCTCCAAATCAATTCACCCTCACCAAAAAATATTAGTAGTATGCACCAAATAATGTTCATGAAGGGGATGCACAATCAAAAATAGGCATCAAGCCAATTCAAATGCCAAGTCTCCACATGGAATGTTCCCTCCAAGAATGTGCATGCATGCAACCACTCCACATGTGTGAATTCCAAGGTAACCAACTCCATGGATGAATGTGGAAGATTCCAAGTGGATGGAGTGTCCTCAACAAAGTATGTGATCAACTCCCCAAAATAGAAAGTAGATCATCTCTCCCCAAGATGCCTTGCCTTACCTTTCCTGTCCTTTCCTTGTCATGACATGCCATGTCATGACTTTCATTTCCATGCCATGCCATGCCATTCCTTGCCATGCCATGCCATGTCATGCCATGCCTTACATTTCCATGCCATACCATGCATTTCCTTTCTATCCCATGCCTTTCATTGCCTTGCCTTGCTATGCCATGCCTTATCTTTCCTTTCCTTTACATCCGATGCTTTGCCTTACATTTCCATGACATGCCTTGCCTTTCCTTGGGATGCCATGCCTTTCATTTTCATTTCATTACATGACATGTCTTTCCTTTCCTTTCCATGCCTTTCCATTCCATGCCATTCATTTCCTTGCCATGCTATGCCATGACATGCCATGCCATGCATTTCCTCTTGTTGCATTGTCTTTCCTTGCATTACCTTTCCTTTCCTTGAATTTCCATGCCTTTCCTTTCCTTTCCATGCCATGCCTTGCCTTGCCTTGCCTTTCCATTCCATTCCATGCCATGCCTTGTCACACCTTGCCTTACGTTGCATTTCTTTGAATTTCCATGCCTTTCCTTTCCATGCCATTTCTTTCCTTTCCTTGCTATGCCATGCATTTCCTTGCCTTGCCATGCCATGCCATTCCATGTCTTTATTTTTATTGTGTTTCATTGCTTTGTGTTGCATTTCCTTGCCTTGCCTTTCCTTTCCTTGTCATGTCATGCCTTTCCATGCCATGTCATGCCATGCCTTGCCTAGCCTTTCCTTTCCATGCCATGTCATTCCTTTCCTTTCCATGCCTTTCCATTCCATGCCATGCCATGACATAACTTTCCATGCCATGCCTTTCCTTGACATGCCATGCCATGCCATTCCTTTCCTTGTCAAGCCATGCCTTTCCATTCCATGTCTTGCCTTGCCATGACATTCCATGTCTTTCCATGCCATGCATTTCCTTGCCTTGTGATTTCGTGCCTTTCATTTCCATGCCTTTCCTTTCCTTTCCATGCCATGTCATGTCATTCCCTGCCTTTCCTTGCTTTTCCATTCCATGCCTTGCCTTTCCATGCCATGCCTTGCATTTCCGTGTGTTGCATTCCCTTCCCTTTCCTTGCATTTCTATTCCTTTCCTTTCCTTTCCATGCCATGCCTTGCCTTGATTTTCCATGCCATGACATGTTGTGCCTTTCCGTGCTATGCCTTGCACTACATTTCCTTGCATTGCATTGCCTTGCCTTGCATTTCCTTGCAATTTATTTCCATGCCATGCCTTGCATAGTCTTGTGTTGCATTTCATTGCATTCCCTTGCCTTTCATTTCATTTCCTTTCCATGCCATGCCATGCCTTACCTTGTCATGCCATGTCATCCCTTACCTAGCCTTGACTTTCCATGCCATGCCTTTCCTTGACATGCCTTGCCATACCATTCCATTCCTTGCCTTTCCATGCCATGATATTACATGTCTTCCCTTCCCATGCCATGCCTTGTCATTACATGCCATGTCTTTCCTTTCCTTTCCTTTCCTTTCCATGTCATGCCATGTCTTTCCATGCCATGCCATGTCATTCCTTGCATTGCCTTGTGTTTCCTTGCCTTGCCTTGCCTTTCCATGTCATTCATTTTATTTCCATGCCATGCCATGAATTGCCTTGTCATGCCATGCCTTTCCTTTCCTTTCCATTCCATGCCATGCCTTGCATTGCATTTCCTTTCCTTTCCATGCCATGACTTGTCATGCTTTTCCTTGACATGCATTTCCATGACATGAAATGCCTTGTCATTCCATGCCATGACATGACATGCCTTTCCCATGCCAAGCCTTTCCATGCCATTCCTTGTCATTCCATACCTTCCATTTACTTTTCATGCCATCAATTGCCTTGCCTTGCCATGACATGCCTTGCCTTGCCATGCCATTCTATGTCATGCCTTGCATTGTGTTGACTCTCCTTGCCTTGTGTTAGTCCCTAAATTTGCACTTGACTGTGAGAGGGAAAGCTAGGGCATCATCAGGTTATTACAATGAAGTTTTAAGGATTTTATGAATTGGTTTTTTAAAATGGTGGTTGAAAATTGGTTCAAGGTTTCAAGGTAAACATGAAATTCAAAATAAAAGCAAGAGATATCCCATTGATTTGTTAAAGGGTAGGCACATAGACAGATCATATAAGTAAGAAAAAATAAAGAAAGTAAATATGGAAGTCTTCAGTCTGTTAACCCCATATGGATTTCTTATCTCAAAATGTAATTTTGAGATACGAACATGTGCTAGTAAATCAAATCCTGATAATAACAATAACAGTAAAATCTTCACTGCGTAAGTTAAGACCAAGAAAATAATGCATTGCAATTGAAAAATGATCTCAAGCAAGAAAAGAAAGAGAACATGAAAGAAGAGAAAGTATGACCATCAATATGTCTTTTCCATTAAGTATCAAGGTAGAATAGGTTTTTCTTACAAAGAGCTCAAAACAAGTCCCTGAATATCCAATTTTTCGACCACCATGGAGTCTTTCATCTGTCTATTTAAACTATACAAAAGATGACTACATATCCTATTTTCTAGTGTTCTGTTAATAATAGGATCTGGTTAGTATCTATCTTCTAGGAAGATCAACTCAAAATGAGCATTTACATTGCCAAAATAGAAATTAGTTCAACAGCTTAATCCAAAATGATTCTACAACAACGTATCAAATCCCACAAAATTTGGAATTGGTTTTGACTAAGTTATACATTCGAATTATCCAAATTCACAAGTAAAAAACAAGTAGACCATATTTTACTCCTTGGGTAATTATCAAAACTTCCAAAACTATGCATAAAGACCTTCATAAGGCTATCATGATATAATGATAGTGATGGCTTTAGTAGTCCTCTATTTCAACTTGGTTGTGAGCACAATGTTGTGCCAATACAGTTTGAAGTTAGACTCTCGTAGCTCCTTGAGAAATGTTTTTTGCTCCTTTCTCTTTTTCTTGAAACCCTATATCTTTTCCTGTTGTTTGGTGCTTCATTTCTCTACTTGAGCCCTTTCCTTCTTTAAATTCTTCACCCTTTTCTGGAGTTCTTTGATCTTGTCTTTATCACTTCTAACCTTGACTTTGAATTCTGGAAATTCTTTTGCAGGTGCAGGTTTGTTTAGGTCAATAGTAGCCTTAGGTTCTCTCAGTTTGATTTGGTATCTAGAGGATAGTTTTGAGCTATGATGATTATAATAATTGTCTGATTCCATGGCCTCTGGAATATCTAGTATCTAGTCTGAATCTACAACATGATAGTCTTTGTTTTCATAATTCCACTCGTGCCTTTGAAAAGTGCTTCAACTCTTGATGATCCGGCGGTTTCTCTCGTTATAGGTCCGGTAGAATGTTGAGCAACTTGTTTTCCTTTTTCTGTTGTTTTCCCCAAGTGTTTATTTTCTTTTGTTTTCCTTTGGAATGGAGGTCTTTCTTCCTGTTCTTTAATACCTGCTTTAGAGTCTTCTTAATTGTCCTCTATGACTATAATGTTTTCTTTTTTTATGGATGGGTCAAACATAGATTTAGATTTTAACCTGAATTTGTTGGCAACCCTAGTGGAGTTTATCCTAGGGTATTTAGACATTGATGAAGATTTATTCCCCTGTTTTTCTCTCTTGGCACCTTTCTTACTGGTTGATTTCTATTTATGTTTGATTGTGGGTTTAATTGAGCCTACATTGTAATCTTCATCTGTATCTACTTCCATCTTTATCTCTGTATCAGGAAACATATCAATCTATGCATTGGGTTTTGATCTCTTACCTCTATTGATGGTGGATTCTTCCTAACTTTCATCTATAGGGGTATCAACAGGGATTTTTTGAGTCTACATATTTCTTTTGCTGGCCCTTGTCACCTTGGTTGCAGATATTTCTTCTTTGACTAGGAATTCATCAACTGTGATACTTTGTTTCTGAGTAGTTGCTCTTTTCCCTTTATCCTTTTTAGGTTGGATTGACTGTGGATCATTACTTAGAGAATGGATTAACCAATCCCAGGGTCTTTGTACTTCACTCAAAGCACAAACAACTAGTGTCTTTATCAAAACTTGGTGGAATGGACTGCCTTTGGCTATGGCAGGGTGAGACTGTACCCTTTTGGACATCTTCGATAGACTTTTGAGTAGAAAATATGGTAAATTTAGGGGGTAATCTCCATTGATGTGCATTAATAATCTGATATGATAGATGTAAACCAGCAAGAACCTACCCTCACATGTAATATACCTGTGAATTATAATCAGAGCGGTATGCCACTACTTTCTTCCAATCAGGGTTTTGTTTTTCTGGTAGCAGGAATTGGTTCACGAATTCCATGACCACGTCTTATTTTTTCCACCTCCTTTCTCCCCCAATTGGCAATTTACAAGCTCTGGCAATGGAGTGTTCAATCACTATCAAAAACAATTTTCCAATCACAACTTCGAAACCATCGAAGTTCTATGTGAATATCATGGAGACTTGTTCACCGTGTCCCTAGAAAGTGGTGAAAAAGTGGAACCAACCAGCATCCTTAAAGATTTGTGCCATCTACGGGTAAGATTCAAGCAGTTTTGCGCCCTCAGGTTCCAACCTAATGATTTTTCCACTTTTCTTGGGTGCCATGTGATTGATACAATTCTAAGAAACTCTGCGCGCGATTTTAAAATGGGAACTAAAACCTGTGACTGTTATTACATAAAAATTCCTTTTAAATTTAATATCTACACACAACACCCAATATATTAGAATGACAGATGAAAGGTTTGATTTGATGTAGGTCCTTGTAGGCACAATTTGATCTCATTCATACAATGGTTTAAACTACATCATCAATTCGAGCAAAGATCGTGGACCACATGCAGGTCCTTTATCCACGATTTGTGCGATCATGATAAAATATGGATGGTTGGCGCATGTCAAAACATAATTACCTTAGTGCTACAGGGATAGCGCTATTCCTGCAGTGTCATTCATGACTTGGCAATAATTTTAAATTTCAAAATTCAAATAGACAAATGATGTGACAAATCTCATTAATTCATGTCCTAAACTTTCAAAACTTAAGAAAATTATTTCAAAGTGCAAAAATGAAAAACATAACAATTTCAAACCAAGGATAAAAAGTCTGAAATTCAAGCAATGAGGTACAAGCAGGGAGGATTTAGGATTAGGGATTCTCACTAAATCAAGAACAAAATTAGAGACCAACACTGGTTCCTTCTGGGGGTGGATTTTTGATGATAAAACTTTAAGAACTGCAGACCAATACCTTTACCTTTCTTTCAATTCATTTATTTCCCTGCTCTGTCATCCTTTATTCACAACACAAGTGTACAAAAACAAGTCCATTGGGTATATGGAGTCTTTATTGAAAGAAAAACCTATTGTATAGGCTGAAACTTTGATAAATCTTTAAAGAAAGTAGTGTTTCAAAAACCTCCCATTCACTGGGCCCCCAAAAGTTTCAGTGTCATCTAGATTATGTAGGAGTAAAGTATTATTATCCATCACCTTGGCTATTCTGAAAGGACCATACCATAAGTTGTCAAAGTTACCATGTTTTTCTTTGTCCTCTTTCCTAGCATCCCACCTTAATACCAAATCTCCTTCGTTAAAAACATCTTTCTTAGTTCCCTTATCAAATGTGGCTTTGACTTTGCTCTGGTGAGAAACAACTTTTTGATTCATCTGTTCTCTAACTTGCTGAACCTCAATCATATGAAAAACTCTCCTTTGAATATCATTGGGTTCTTCTAACTCTTTTTGGAAAAATTTCAAAACTTGTAAGCTCAATTGAGTTGGAAAAATGGCTTATGTTCCATACACCATCTGGAAAGGGGAGGTTTCAATAGACTTGTTGTTACCAATACAATCATCCCATAGGGAAAACTTTAACTTGGAATCCCATGACCTTTTGTTTTCTGCAAGTAGTTTTTTGATAATCCTTATAAGACTTGTATTGGAGAACTTTGCTAACCTGTTTCCCTGGGGATAGTAAGGACTAGAGTGGACCAATTTAACGTTATATGTATTGTAGAAATCGATCCTAGAATTTGATTTAAAAGCTTGGGCATTGTCAGTAACTAGTTTTTTAGGATAGTCAAACCTAGAAAAGATATGTCCTTCAAGAAATTCCATTATTACCTTGTCTGTTGCATTCCAAGTTGGAATTTCTTCAATCCACTTTGTGAAGTAATCTGTGGTTGTAAAGATCCACTTATTCGCTCTAGAAGATGAAGGGTTTATTTCCTTGATGAAGTCCAAGCCCCCTGCTAAAATGGTCCATGAGTGATGATAGGTCTCAGAGGCAGAGACATAAGTTTCTTCTTTCCTGCAAACTTTTGATAGGGTTCACATGCCCTGACCTGAGTAAAAATGTTTGAGAACATGACTGGCCAGTAATAGCCTTCCCTGAGAATCTTGAAAGCAGTATCTTTCCAATGGTGATGGCCTCTAAAAACACCATGGTGTAGATCACAAAAAAATTTCTTAGCCTCTTCTTCATCGACACACCTCAACAAGATCCCATTAGGATCTTTCCAAAACAAGATCTGATCAATAATGCAATACTTTAATGATTTTAATTTTAATGATTTGAACTTTGATTTATCCAATTCAGGAGGAGATTTAAGATTCATCAGAAAAAATACAATATCCTTGTACCATGATGAATAAACATACTTGATGTTTACCTGTAAGCTGGTTTCTCTAATCTAGAATGAAGAATTTTATGATTTACTTGAGAGATGATACAACCCAATTGCTTTGCAATTTGAATCTGTCATTAATTTGGCAAGACCTTGACCTTTTATCAGTTGAGTGGGATTTATAGTCAGGTTGTACTCCAGTATTTTTGTTATCCACTTTCCTCTCTTTCCTTCACAATTAGGCTGAACTAAAATCTTTTTGACTACACTACTTGGCACATATGCAATGATCTCGGATTAAAGAACGTATACCCTGAAAGATTTTAAAGACTTTACCAGGGCATATGCATGTTTATCCATTATATCATATTTCAGTTCAGAGTCTCTAAGTGTTTTGTTGAAGAAGGAGATGGGATGCTCATATCGTTGCTCATTTCTTTGTATAAGAACAACAACTATGATATCTTCTGAGGCAAATGAAAAAATCATGAATTCTTTGGAGTAATCTGAATTGATGAGAACAGGGGCCTGAACAAGAGCCCGCTTAATCTTCTCAAAATATTCTTTAGATTCTGGTATCCACTTAATTTCTGCATCATTTTTCAACATATCAGTAATGTACTTGATAATCTCTGGGAAATTAGGTATAAATCTCCTTAAAAAAATTATTTTACCTATGAAGGACTGGATAGACTTCTTGTTTCTCGGAATGTCTATCTGCTAGATAGCTTTTACTCTTTCAGAATCTATCTTAATACCTTTAGGTGAAACAATATGTCCCAAAAGTTTTCATTCTTCCATGACAAAATGTGATTTTTTAGGATTAAATGATATACTGTACCTCCTACAATTCTCAAAAGTCTGCTTCAAGTGATGTAAAAGTTCTTCATCAGATGTTGAAAATACAGTGATTTCATCAAGATAAATAACTACAAACCTGTTTTTCTCACCAATAAAAGCAATGTCCATAGCCCTCTGAAAATTGGCTCCTGCATTCATCAATCCAAAGGGCATCTTTTCATACATAAAAGTGCCCCAAGGAGTGGTAAATGTTGTTTTCTTTTTTTCCTCCTCCATTATTGATATCTGATTATATCTTGAGTAGCCATCAAGCATGGAGATCTTCTTTGCCCCTACTACTCTCTGTAAAATATGATCCATTTTTGGTAATGGATAATTGTCCTTTAGGGAGCACCTGTTCAAATTCCTGAAGTCCACACAGAGTCTTATTTCTCCACTCTTCTTCCTAACAGGTACAAGATTATATACCCACTCTAAGTATCTCAATGGAACTATAATCTTGGCATCCAATAACCTTTTCAACTCTTTTTCTATTATGGGTAACAACAAAGGATTAAATTGCCTGGACTTCTGCTTAAAAGGTTTTGATCCAGGCTTCAGAGGAATTTTGTGTTGTATGATCTCTGTATCAAACACTTTTATGTCTTCATAAGACCAGGCAAATACATCTGAATACTACTTCATCAATTTAACATACATATCTCTCTGTTTTTCTGACAGTTTTCTGGATACATTAACCATCCTGGTATTTGAATCAGAACTGATATCACAGTCCACTGCATCAGTCTCTTCTATCTGAATAACATCCTTTTTGGAAACATCGTTGTGATCAAACAATCTCTCAAGTGGAACCAAACCTTTAGGCAGATGATTTTTTTTTTAATTCAATAATTTTGTGCCCAACAACGTTGTCTTGAAGAACATTTGCAGCATGTACCTCTACATCATCATCTTCATTGTTCTGATCTATTGAAATATTGGAAAATTCTTCAATAGTCTTTAAGAATCTTTGAATATCCTCATCATCTTTGAAGACCTGCTAATTTTTTATGTTATTTGGTATTGAGGGTCTATGTCTAACCTCAACCTCAAATTTCAAGTTAGGAAACATTGGAGTCTTAAAGTTGTTGGCTTCAATAGCTAAGGAGTCAGCCTGCCAATTCAAATTCCTATGCACAAAAGTGATGTTAAATGCTGAGAATAAATTATCCACATAATCCCACACTTCATTCCTATATTTTTTTAACCTTTATTGTTTGGTTTGATAAATGTTTTTAATCTGATGGATAATGAGTCCTGAATCTCCAAAAATATAAAGTTTATCTATACCCATATCTTTAGTAGCTTTCAGTCCTAACAACAAGGCTTGATACTCACTGATGTCAGTGGTTGTATCAAATTCAAGTTTATAGGACATATGAATAACTTTTTGAGTAGGGGAAATGAAAAATATCCCAACCCCGGAACCTTCTTTTGAACAAGCCCCATCAAAATACATTTTCGAGACAAAATTTTATGCTTTGTCCCCAATTGCAAGTGTTATTATTCTAACTGATGTTTTTGCCATCTGATCACCAATATGAAAAATAGAAGATCCAAGTTCATCTTCTACAACATATATAGGATGATTACTAGGGTTTTCATGATCACTTACCAAATAAGCCAGTCTTACTTCCCTATATAATCTTCGATGTTCTCCACCAAAAACAGGTATGTTAGCATAACTGAGATCCATCTATAAAGTGCCTCCTAATTTCTTAGCCTAAGATATGGAAAGAAGCATTCCAAATTTTGGAGGTATGTCATCCACAATAACATCCAATACCAAACTCTCCATAGGTAATTGGGAAAGAGTAACAACCATGTCCTTGATAACTCCGAGGCATTTGACTTTCTTGGAGTCAAAAGAATATAGATCAAGTTAAGGTTTAGTAATATCTAACCCTAATTCATCCATCACCACTTTAGGCCTGACATTGTGCGAGGCACCAGAATCCATTAGACAATTATGCAAAATCTTGTCATGGATATTTAGTGATATGTAGAATGGAGGAGAAGCATTTGTTCAGTCTTCAATATGAGGTTCAATGGTTATATCAGGGTTCTCATCTTCAAGGTTGATAGTATTTGAAAATGTGACCTAAGCAGGGGGCTGTAAAGCCTTGAGAACAATCTTCCTAAAAGGCTTCGTTTTCATTAGTTCTATCAGATGTACAAAAATTTTGATTTTGTTGATTTCTTGTTCAAGACTGAAAGAAGAAACAACATTTTCTGTTTCTTTTAACTCTATAGCACTAACCTTGGCAGGTTTCTTTAATTGTTGATCAATTTGAATACCAGGATTGTCATTACTGATCCCTGATTTTACTAGAGTATTGGCATTTTTTGTGGAAATAGGTGTATCCACCTTAGGTGTATTTGATCTAGATATGAGATCATTTTTCTTCCTTTTAGGTTCCTTCTGGATGACCTCATCAACATCCCCTTCTTCAAACTGATTTAATATCAAAGCATCTTCATAATCTTTCTATGTAAAATGAGCAAGGGATAATTCTGAATCATTTACATGTACTGCAGGGTCTTCTTCAGTATCATCTTTTTCCTCATCTTCTTCTACTGCATTATTTTGGAAAGGAGGCAAAACTTTTTGATCTTCTTGATTCTTCCTTTCTCTTGGTAATATTTGAGGTACATTATTTTCTCTCCTGAACTGATTAGGATTTTTGTAACCACCTTCCTATGCAGGTCTACTGAGTTGTTTTTGTTCCATTTTCAACCTGTCCATCTCAGATGTCAAGGTTTTCAAAATTTTATCCATTTAATCCATCTTAGATTCAGATGTTGTATGAGAAGAGGAGGGAAGCTCTTCTTTTTGTTTTTTCCTATCTCTATCACTCTTGGACTTTAACTTGTTTGTTGCTAGTATGTTACATTCTACCTCAATAGTTGCTTCCTGCATCAGGCTTAGAGTAGTAGACCTTCTTTCTCTCAACAACAGAGAGAATTCAACATCAAAAGCATTGGCAAAGGTGATTTTGGATGATGTTTCTGAAGGCTTAATTTCATATGGAATTTTACTATACATTTTATTGAAACTTTTAGTAAAGTCAGATATTGATTCACCTTGTTTCCTTTTTAAAGCTCCAAATTCAGTAATGTAGTATAAGTAGTCTTTCTTATCTCCCCGGTGTCTTAAAAAGGTGTCATCCAAAGAATCAATATCAACAATGGAATTAGGTGGTAGGCTCCTGAACCATTTTCTTGCTTCACCATCTAAACTCTGCAAAAATAGTCTCATCCACACATCTGCATGCTCTACATTAAAATTTCCTGCAAAACTATAGAAAGAATTCCAATGCTCTTCAGCAGTAACTCCTCCTTCTCCTAGAAAATACTTCATATTGTCATTTGGTGGAAATGCATATAGAACTTGTGGTAGGTTTAATGGTGCATATCCAGCTGCAACAATTGCATCCATTCTATTTATAGCCATATTTTCTATCTTTGGTGTTTGAGCTTTAGGAGTAAGAAAGATAGGTGATGTAGAAAGAGAAACTATCCCCTGTGTGTGGAAACTTAGCTATATTGATAATAATTATTGATCTTAAGAAAAAACAGGTTTCTTTTCTGGACTAGAAAAAGATGATGGTCCGAGAAAAAGAGGGCTTTCAAAACAGGAATACTGTGGTTTAACTTCTTCAAAAGAGAAAGACTGAGATGATGAAGAGAGTTCTTCTGGTTCACTTTTAATGTCTTTTTTGTGATCTCTCAGGGCTTCATCTCTAGACAAAGTATTTGAATGTTCCTCTTCAATGAGTTTAGCAAGTAGCTTCCATTGATTTAAATTTAATTTTGAGATAGTTGAAGGAATGGAAATTGTAGCAGGCTCAATGACAGGTTTGATCTCACTTTCAGGAATTACTTCTTCATCTGGTTGGAGTTTGATAGTTTCAGAGGACTGTCCTTGAGATATTTTTAAAGGCAATTTTCCCTTTGAGAGAGAGGATTGATGCAGGAGCATCTCTCCATGACAGCCAACCAGCCAACCAGCCACGTCAGCAAATTCGAATCGCATGATGAAGAGAGGCACAGTCCTCATTTAAAAATTGAATTCAATGTAATTAAATATTTAAGCTGTTGAGATGGGAAGCTGTCCCTTTGTGCAGGCGTAGATTAGATAGGCCTTTAATGTTTGTAAGGCTGAGATCTAGATCTAGATAGCGGACTAGACAACCCATTCAATGTAATTGAATGGGGTAGGTAGATTGGAGGGAAGAGCCCTTCAGGTAAAAAGGGATTTTAGTATCTCATTTGGTAAGTAGTAAGGGGTAAGTAGTAAGGGAGTAGTAGTAAGGGTGAGAACAAGATAGGAGAGAATCTACGAGTAGAGAGAAGAAGAGAAGGATCCGAGACCTTGTTACAGGCCGTGCTTAGGAACACCTTGTAAATAGAGGCGGTTGCCATTTTAATACAAATAGTAGTTTTTCCTGCATGACTATGTGTTAAATGAATGTCTGTGAGTGTTCTTTATATGCTGTGAATGTGTGCTATACATATGCATTTGTAGGAGTGTGGTTGATTTTCAGGGTTAGAGGTCTTTGAGGTTTCATGTCAGGAGGGCATGACAGAGTACTGCGGTCTCTGAATACCAGTGCACTGAAGCACTTCTGAATTCTGCAGGTTCAGACAAAGACGTGCTATGGCATAGGAACTGGAATCAAAAACTCAGAAAAGACATATGAGGTTGTTGAACACCTCAGGAGTCTAGGTTGTGTAGGAGATAAACAGTTGTAGACAAAATCTCTGAGGAGTTCTGTGAAGCTCTGCCAGGTGGGCATTGAGCCAGTGCAAGGAGTGCACAAAGGAAGACTTATGCTGAGAAGTTCACTGAAGAAATAGAATCACTAAGGATTCTGAAAGCTCTGCTAGAAGGGCATTGAGAACGCGTATGGAGTGAATAGAAAGAAAACAGAACTGTTGGACGTTTTGTGAGAGGACACTCTACCAGGAGAGCGTTGAGTAAGTGCCAAAGCACACAGAAGGAACTCTATTGAGTTCAGAAGAAGACAGAATCTCTGAGGAAGTTCTGCAATAGGCTCTGCCAAGTGGGCATTGAGCATATACACAGGGTTGTTGAATACTTGGAAGCACTCAACAAGGGTTTGCTTGAGTAGACAGAGAGCCAGGAGGGCATCTGAATTCTGCATTTGTGGGAGAAAGGAAAAAAAAAAGGACAAGTTTCCTTGGAGGTCGAAGCTACAGGAAAACTCAGGGCGGACAACACCTTTGTGTGCATATGAATACTCTGCAGAGGTGCATGAGTTGAAAAATCCTTTGAGGATTCGAGAGAGAAGCTTAGGGAGAACAGCGTCATTAAGAGCGCAGGTGAAGACTCGAATTCGTGGAGCTCTCAAGGGAAGAACCAAGGTTGAGGCCTTGGGAAGATTGAAATTCTCCCAAGTCTGGGAAGAAAACGTGCGGGTAAGCTCAAAGGGAGGCACAGTAGCTGTCCATTCAGATTGTAGATGAATCTGGACCATTGAAGGGTCATCACGTCCAGAAGGTAGCATGGGAAAAGCACACAGGAGAAGAAGCGATCTAAACCATCAAATCTTGAGTGGAGAACCCGTCAGTCGTTAGATCTATCAAGAGTTGCGAGGGAGTTAAGCCTTCACACAACCGAACAGGAGCGAAAGTCTTGAAGGGGTTCGTATCGGGAATTCGACGTTCGGGATATCGGGGATCTCGATGATGAGTTTGGTCTCTTAACATCAGAAGCCCCAAAAGAGCGAAGACATCTGAGCCGTTCGTTTGGGAGCGGATGCGTGTCGCGATATTTCTCATATCGGGGACTCGGACATCGGAGATTAGAGGAGGAAGTCTTTTGACTTCACGAGTGACGAAAGCGCGAAAGGAAAGAACTCCATGTTGTGACCTAGTTGACGTCACATCGAAGAATCGGGATATCGAGATTTGGAGGATTGGAGATCCCATGGACAAGGAGTCCATGCATTTCGACATTCAAAAGCCCGAAATTGCGAAGAAGGAGAAGATTGGGAAATCACCATATCAACATTTCGCATATCGGTAATTCGAAGGTCCAGAGGACGGGAGGTTGAGCACTTGGGTCGCGAAACCCCGAAATAGAGTCGCGGTCATATGTGAAGAGGTCATGCGGCTAAGACTTAGCCTCGAGGGCTAGTCGCAACGGAGGCGTTTTAACACTTCGGAGATTCGATGATCGGGAGATCGCGGAGGTAGTGGTTCTCGTGACATCGGGGATCAGAGAATCCCAAAACCCGAAATCACATCGGGAAATCTCACAGTTGAATGCAGGAGAATCGTGTGGGTGAATAAAAGGATTTGTGGATTGGGATTTAATAGAGATTCCACTGAGGAATCAAAAGAGCCGCTTCGACTCACGAACTAGAGAGAACGATCTTGTGAGGGGACCTAGGAGAGGGGGTCTTGCGTCAAGTGGTATCAGAGCGAGAAC
>JASDQU010754334.1:9532-19995 GCA_032191745.1 Picea mariana | reverse complement strand
CTAAAAATCTCAAACTTACAACATTAGGAGCCTAAGGCACCAAAGGAAACTTACACATGTAAGGCACCAAAAATCTCAAACTTACAACATTAGGAGGCTAAGGCACCAAAGGAAACTTACACATGTAAGGCACCAAAAATCTCAAACTTACAACATTAGGAGACTAAGGCACCAAAGGAAACTTACACATGTAAGGCACCCCATTAAGAGCCTAAGGCACCAAAAATCTCAAACTTACAAATCCAAACTTACAACATTAGGAGCCTAAGGCACCAAAGGAAACTTACACATGTGAGGCACCATTAAGAGCCTAAGGCACCAAAAATCTCAAACTTACACATGTAAGGTAGAAAAAATCCCAATACAAATCCAAACTTACACATGTAAGGCACCATTAAGAGCCTAAAGCAGAAAAAATCCCAATCCAAGTCCAAACTTACACATGTAAGGCACCATTAAGAGCCTAAGGCAGAAAAAATCCCAATCCAAATCCAACAACATTACGAGTCTAAGGCATCAAAGGAAACTTACACATTAAATCCAATCCAAACTTACACATGTAAGGCACCATTAAGAGCCCTAAGACAGAAAAAAATCCCAATCCAAATCCAAACGAAACTTACACATATAAGGCACCCCATTAAGAGCCTAAGGCAACAAAAATCTCAAACTTACAAATCCAAACTTACAACATTAGGAGCCTAAGGCACCAAAGGAAACTTACACATGTAAGGCACCATTAAGAGCCTAAGGCACCAAAAATCTCAAACTTACACATGTAAGGCAGAAAAAATCCCAATACAAATCCAAACTTACACATGTAAGGCACCATTAAGAGCCTAAGGCAAAAAAAATCCCAATCCAAATCCAAACTTATACATGTAAGGCACCATTAAGAGCCTAAGGTAGAAAAAATCCCAATCCAAATCCAACAACATTACAAGCCTAAGGCATCAAAGAAAACTTACACATTAAATCCAATCCAAACTTATACATGTAAGGCACCATTAAGAACTTAAGGCAGAAAAAATCCCAATCCAAATCCAACAACATTACAAGGCAGAAAAAATCCCAATACAAATCCAAACTTACACATGTAAGGCACCATTAAGAGCCTAAGGCAAAAAAAATCCCAATCCAAATCCAAACTTATACAGGTAAGGCACCATTAAGAGCCTAAGGTAGAAAAAATCCCAATCCAAATCCAAGAGCCTAAGGTAGAAAAAATCCCAATCCAAATCCAACAACATTAAGAGCCTAAGACATCAAAGGAAACTTACACATTAAATCCAATCCAAACTTACACATGTAAGGCACCATGTAAGGCACCATTAAGAACTTAAGGGAGAAAAAATCCCAATCCAAATCCAACAACATTACAAGCCTATGGCATCAAACTTACACATGTAAGGCACCATTAAGAACTTAAGGGAGAAAAAATCCCAATCCAAATCCAACAACATTACAAGCCTATGGCATCAAAGGAAACTTACACATTAACTGCCAAAGAAACATGCCACCATTTTGTTCACCTTACGTCATCCAAGAAAACATAAAGGACAATGTATATAAAATCTACAATTTTCTTCGCTCCATTGTATGTGGGATATGTCCATAGACACAAAACGAAAAATGGGTTGAGTTGTCTTAAACCTCGAACCTTGGTGTCGAGATCAACTTCCAATAGATCAGTCAAATATTGTCAAGCAGCTCCAGTCATGAAGAGAACGTGCTAACAGAGAGAGGCATAGGGCCCAGTGGCGAAGATCAGGTGCACAGTAGCAATCAAGTGCCAAGATGTAATGACAAGTGCCTTGTCCAAATGTTAAAGCGCTCGACCACACAAGTGTCAAGACCAAACCCGCCTGTGGAGGAACGCCCAATTGCCAACCAATAAACGCCAAGTGCACAGGTGTCAAGCTGGGTTTCAATGGAAATCATGGACACAGTAGAGAACGTTCATACCCATGCTCAGGCAGGTAATGGAGTCCTTCAAATCTAGCCAGGCAATCAGTGAATTTGCAAGCACTGGCATAATTGGAGAGGAACAATTCAACAAAGCTGCTAAACTATTCGACAGTACAACTAAGCGGTCGTCGGGTAAAATAGATTATCTTAATGTATATCTCGACTTAGGTCAAAAAATTCAGATGTACGTGGCAGCGAGGAAAGGATTGTTAAAACATGCCCTGCTGCAGTGGGCTTTAGTTTTCTACTGGAATGGCTTATGAACCAGGAGAATGCGAGGAAGCTGCTTCATTGGCCTTGCATTAGTGACTTTTTGTAGAGTTATAATATCGATGGTGAAGAAAGTGTGCATCACAGGGATTTACATCTTCATATTAAAGGATGTGGTGCATTTTTATTTGACTGCAAACTAAGGGATTATCTTGTTTTGGCTACCTGATCGACATATTTTTAGCCCACCTTTCATGATTAAAATTACATTATAGAGCAGTTGAAGAAGCAATTCCATTAATTTTGCTTACCCCAGATTCAAAGGAACAAAATTAGCAGTCTATTATGCAGACCCACTTTTCCAGCAAACTTATCTTCCATATGGCAGAGCATTTGCTAAGATGAGTATCAATCCCTGACTTCCAACAATCGAGGCACAAGATTAGCAGTCAAAGCTCCATTTCAGCAGCTTCAGATTTCTGGTAGCTAATTCGAGATAGCTTAAAATTTGGCAGAGTTTTAATTGCAGTGCCATTATACATAGAACTTAGTCCATGCGCTGCAATATTTCTGTAGCTTCAAATTTTCTATGTCCCAAGTCAGCAGTAGGATTATTTTAGTCGGTTTGTTCCTAAAATAATTGATCTCCAACAGATTTTGTCTTATCTATTGGTAATTTTTGTAAATATTTCATTTTTAGTTGGGATTTGATCCACTAGATTGGGATTTGATATCCAATTTGATGTAACGATGTAAATATAAAAGATGTTTAGTAGAGGAAGTCGAAGGAGGGGTTTCAGTCTTAGGCCCGAGAGAGGCTTTGAGGGGCATCGTTGTGTGTGCTATATTGTAAGCCAAAGCGCTGATCCCTGTTTATTTCTTAACATCAAAGATTCCTGAGAGCTATTAATATCAGATTGTATTCCTTTGTTATTTATTCTCCTTAAGAATGGATTACCGATATTTTATTCTCCTTTCTTCTTACTTGAATGGATTACCGATATTGAGAATCAATAGCTGGTTACTGATATTGATAATCAATAGCTGGTCACTGATGCTAGATTTCTGAGCAACAAAGAATTTGTTGTAATTTCCTATCATTAGTGTGTTTAGTTTCAAGTATTCTTTCATTCATTTTTTTCAGAAAGAATTTATATTCAATGGGTGTTCTACCTTTTGTTTGTTCTCCTTTCTTCCCTTTACCATAATACCAATTTCTTATCTGATAGGTAGTTTGATTTCCTTTGATTAATAAGGCATTAACATGACTCCATGCCTAATGGTTTAAGTCATTGATCTGCAAATATTTTATCCCACTTTGTTGTTTTTATTTTTCCTCATCTGGTTTACATACTTGATCCACCTTCAATCAAACCAACCATTGCAATAACTAAGATGTGCTAAGCATTCCCTCCCAAACCAACCATTGCAATAACTAAGATGTGCTAGGCATTCCCTACCTTCAGTCAGAGAGCATCTAGGCATTCCCTCCCAGCAGTCAGAGAGCATCTTCTAGCGCTAACATATTCTGACGTTGTTGTCGGGGATGAAATTGAAGATTTTCCCTGGGAGAACGACAACGATCAAATTTGATCTTTGATGGTGAACAAAGGTCAGGCACATACAGACTACAGATCATTCACCTGGCAACTTCATGGTTAAAGAATCAAGTGGTGACTCCACAATTTCAAGATGTTTGATACTTGGATGGCGGCTATTTNTTAAGTCATTGATCTGCAAATATTTTATCCCACTTTGTTGTTTTTATTTTTCCTCATCTGGTTTACATACTTGATCCACCTTCAATCAAACCAACCATTGCAATAACTAAGATGTGCTAAGCATTCCCTCCCAAACAAACCATTGCAATAACTAAGATGTGCTAGGCATTCCCTCCCTTCAATCAGAGAGCATCTAGGCATTCCCTCCCAGCAGTCAGAGAGCATCTTCTAGCGCTAACATATTTTGGCGTTGTTGTCGGGGATGAAATTGAAGATTTTCCCTGGGAGAATGACAACGATCAAATCTGGTCTTTGATGGTGAACAAAGGTCAGGCACATACAGACTGCAGATCATTCACCTGGCAACTTCATGGTTAAAGAATCCAGTGGTGACTCCACAGTTTCAAGATGTTTGATACTCGGATGGCGACTATTTTGGCTCAAAGATTTGCTCCTTTTAATTTTTCTGATGTTCTTGGTTTTCAGAATGATGTTCCTACTATCGATGAATGACATGGCTGCCTTCCGAGATTTAGAGATGATGATGATCATCATCCTGCACAACACGTCATCAAGTTTCATGAATGAATGGATCAGCTGCATATTCATCACGAAGATGTCCTCATGAAAATGTTCATGTACTCTTTAGAAGGTGATGCACGACAGTGGTACAGATCTTTACATGTTTCCAGTATTTCCTCAGTGAGATATTTTCATGTAGTTTTTCATAAACACTATAATCTTATCTTCTCAGTTGAATGTCTATTACAAGATTGGTGTGAGCATTATGAATTTATTAAATCTTCCACATATGAAAACCAAAAAATGCTTTCTGACGAAGAGGATTCTCCTAGTGAAGAAAAACATGCTTGTAATAAAGAGATTGTTGTAGAAGCATTTGTTCTTCACATCTATCAAGAAGATTCTAGTTGTCTCCATGATGATATGTTGTTAGAAAGGGATTATCAACATGTTATTTATGAATATCAACCTATTTTCTATGAGTACCTAGATAATTCAAAGGAGCAGATTTTTACCATAGCATCTTTGGAACCTCTTAGCAATGACCCTGTGTATGACAACGGTAAATCAGATTTTTGGTAAGACAGTGACAAAGATAAGAAAGAGTCACTAGAGAAGTTGATCTTGTCTTCATCACCAACAATTGAACAACAATATCCAAGAATCAACAAGCTTATGTCTGTCATTTCTGAAAATGTACATACAAAAGACATCAAACAAAATATCAGTAGCCATTGAGCAGTGAGAGTTGAAAACACACGAAAGCAACCCATTCCTTTTGAGAAACAAGAAGAGGTATTCTCTTAAGGTTTTTTTTTACCCTGTGGCAAATTACATGGAGTTGGTGTGGAATCATAGATCTTGTATCCTTGACTTTATAAAGATGGAGTTCCATATATGTAAGTATTGATTTCTAGATTATCATATTTCATGCTTTTGAGTTGCCTTAGTTACAATTATGCTTTCAAATGAAAGAAAAAGGATCATGTCAATGGATAAGTTAATTACTTGGCTACACTGGAAATTTGTATATACATTATTAGCTTGAATTTAGTTAGTTAGAAGTAGAGGGTGGGTTGAGCAAGCCTACAACTCAAGCATTTATTTTTCAAAATCAATATGATTTGGTGTGTTGTAGATTAGATGAAGAATAAATGACTCCATATCACAATGGAGGCACCAACGAATAGTGTTTCATTTTTCAGATTGTTTTTTTTCCAGCGTACTAGATTTCAAGTTGCAAATCAGGGTTACAAGGTTGCAATAGAGAAGGAAGGAATTGGTATAAGTGTTCTTGATGCCTCACAGGGAGGGAATAATCCCCTATGGATCTAGTGTTAGTACCAAAAGTTACCTATAAAAAAAATTTGAACTTCTGTCAAAATGTGCAAGGTTTTCCTGATCTCCTGTCAGCATACTTTATATTTATTAATGAATTTCATATTATTTCGCTGCAAGAAGGAAATGGTTTTTGCAGAAAAATTACAAACATGATCTCATCAAATTTTTCAACCTCTTGGCCAATTTTGGATCAAATCTCCCAAAAACTCCAAGTCTTTCGCAATTTTGTCAGAGCCTCTGAATTCTTAAATAAATCTTTCTCAAAGTCTTATAGAGTTTCAACTATCATTTGATGAAGTCTCACCTCTTGTTTTTGTAAGAAATTATTTGGTCTCTTTAATTATGTTTGAAAATGCCAAATGCCAAATGAAGTCTCACCTCTTGTTTAAAGAGACCAAAGAGTTTCAAAATGGCCATGAACCCAATGCTACTTTCTCTGTGTGTGTTCTGGTGCGGCCGTAGTTCAGCTCTGAGTTGACTCTAGTTTTCTTTGGTTCACTCTAGTTTTCTCTAGTTCGTTCTTACTTGTATGTGTCTCGTAGTAATAATAATTCACTCTTGGCGACCCTCAACTGCTTTTGTGCCACCTTGCCAATTGTTCATGTCTCTTTGTGGCTTAACTAACTTGTCCAATCTGCCAATGGGGTTGATGAATGGTTAAATAAATGCAACTTTATTACCAAATACGTCACTGGATTTCTGTTGTGGACTACCAATCTGTCGTGACTTTTGGCAGCTTTTACCATTTAAGATTATACGACATCTTTGTGACCTGTCATTCCGACTTCGTAGTCATCGTTTCCTTTCTTTAATGTCTTTAACGATCTTTTTAGTATTATACTGCGAAACTATTCTTAATTTTGTGTTTTCTTACTTCGCGGTTTTTTGTTTCTGTGAATTATTTTCTTAATCGGTGCAGTCTCATCCCGATAGTATGATAATCGTTCCTTTTTCACAATTTCCTATCCCTTGTATTCAATAATCTTTTTTGTTTGTATCTCCTTTTTATTTATTTTTCTTCCCTTTTCTACTTTTTATATTTTTTTTTGTGTTTTACCTCCCTACTATAGTACAATTACTATGATACATGTGTTCCGACATAGCCCATATTATTGTGTGGACTGGCGGTCGTCTCTATAGAGCTTCAATCGAATTCAATTCACCATTCCTCCAAGGAATTCCCCATTCAAGTTTTCCAATTGTGCAACAACTGCCTCTATCACATGTTGAATCACATAGGATCCTAACCAATGCATTAAAAAATTTCTTGGATGATGCATAAAATTACTGTCATAGAGTAATACTAAGTCTCCCACTTGGAATTTTTTATGTTTAATGTGTTGGTCATGCCAGGCCTTCTCTCTTGCCTTCTGCACTTGCTGATGGAAACCTGCGACGAACCAATCTTCCTCAAGTTGTACCAATTGTGATAATCTCTCCTCTACTACTCCTGAGTATGGAAGATCAGTAATTTTTTCAACGCGTAGGATAGGTAGATTAAACTCCAATGGAATCACTGCTTCTTTCCCATAGACCAACCAGAAAGGTGTCTGCCATGTCAAGTTTTTACTTGTAGTCTTGTAAGCCCATAAAACTGCAGGAACTCTTATTTCTCAATTATCTCTCCCTACGTTGCAGATCTTTTTCAAAGCATTCTCCAGGATTTTATTGAAAGATTCCACAATCCCATTGGCCTGAGGATGATATGGGGTACTCTTTTGGTGATGAATTCAAAATTCCTCAGTCAATGTTTTAATTGTTTTATTTAGGAAGTGTGTTCCTTGATCACTGAGTAATATTAACAGACATCCAAATCATGTAACTACATTCTCAAACAGAAATCACACAGCAATATCCACGGTGCAGTCTAGGACTAGTGTTGCTTCTATCCATCTTGTTAAATACTTTGTCACAGTGATTATGTACCTTTCCCCTAATCTTCTTGCACCTGGGTTGATTGGCCCCACAAAGTATATGGCCCATTCATTAAATACTTTCAATGTAACCTATGGGAGAATCACTGCAACATTGTCTGGATCCACTAGTAATCCCTGCTTCCAGAACACATGGCCTAACAAAATGCCAAATGGTGCGCAAAAAATACACGTCTTCAAATTCAGTGAGATATGACACTATCTACACCTATCCAACATTATCTTGAGTACTTCGATGTGATCCTTCAGTAGACTGAACATAGTCCAATCATCTAAGTATACTTCAAGGAACTTATGAACAAATTCCTTAAACGTTGTAACCACAACTCTTGAAAACATTGCAGGGGAATTCTTCAGTCCAAAGGGAATTAGTGTATATTGATATCTTCCCATATCTTTCACAAAAGTAGTCTTGTACCGGTCTTACTACGCAATTTTTATCCGATCATACCCAAAGAATCCATATGTGAAGGAATAAGTCTCTTTCCCTCCTACGTTCTCCAGTACCTCATATTTGAATGGTGTTGAAATGGGTCATGTAAACATGAATCATTCAGCTTCCTCAGATCCACGCAAATCCTAGTTCCTCCTATATTCTTGTCTTGCACTACATTGGATTGATCCACTTTGATTCCTCCATGCACAATCTAGAGATTTTTTGTTGTCCCAATGTTTACCTTCCGCATCTCTATTGGTTGTGTGTATGCAACGGAATCAAGCTATGGCCCTTCTACTACTTGTTCTCCTTTTGTTTCAAGTACTTGTACATTCCTGGGATCTTCTTCATCATGTTCTTCCTTTGCAACATTGTATCACTCCAATAACTCATGGACATTCATATAAGCTCTATCTGCACTACACACTTGTACCACCTCCATCAACCCTTCTTCTAAAAATATCATTGTTCGGATAGCCTGTAATGTTGCATCTATTGATGGATATTCATGATCAAATGTAAATGTTACCTTGAATATTTCCACCATCTCGTCCCATCGTGTTGTCTCTCTGTGCATTTCCAATTCCAAATACCAATTCTTCATAATTATTCCAGTGTATGTATCAATTTGTGCTTCCATTTTGTCTCTGGTATTGAACTCCATAAGGTTCTGCACTACTGAATGTGACCTGCTGGATCACTCTCCCTTGTATACTTTTGTGTAATATTTTCTACCTCAATACCAAACCTCACTTGCATTAGCCTTCTACATTATGACTAGTCTTCCATTCCCTCTTTGTGTGCATCTCACCATCTGGATGGATTCACTTTTAAGATGACGTCTAGTGCCAACAGCCTTTGTCATTTGGGTACCTACAACTCAAATGCCTTTAAAAACAAGCTTATATCAGTCAATCCATCATACATGGGTGGATCAGATAGCTATGTTCCAATCTAGTGCAATGCTTGGTTTATGCATGCACATTGTCTCATTGATACTTCATGCATCCTTTGTTGTCGATGCTCCATACCTTCCTTTGAGTCTGAGGCATAGGAACTGATACTTCTTAAACTTAGTGCACCATTTGCAGTGGGGTTAACATAATCATCCATCCACGCATTCAAGTTATACAAGTTTCCAATGCCATTTCATCTTGAAGGTTCTATGTACCTCTTTCCTTCTATCAGGTCCAATGGTGCAATAACTTTCAACTCTCTGACTTCAAATATCATTTCCCTCCTCTTTAGATTAATGATTTTCTAATTATCAAATTCCCATTCAATTCCCATCAATGTTGGATATGGTTGACTATCATCCATGATCTTAATGACTTCAAAGTTTTCCACATTGCGTACACCATCTATGTTCACAGGTACTATTGTCAATCGACCAATCGGTACTATCTTGTACTGATTTGTGAGCTTTAACTTAATAAGAGACCAGACCAGCTTGGTTTTGTCCATCATCTCCCAGGTCTTCTTAGGTAACACATTCACATCATACCCCAAGTCCAAGATAGCATTATCCACATCATATTCTCCAATCTGTGCACTGAATCTGAATTCTCTATTGGTCCTCTTTCTGTCGAGTACCTAATTCACCACCCTCTATGCAATGGGAGTTTCCCTTCCTTGCGGATCTAGTGTTGCGTGTGTTCAAATGAGGTGCTAGAATCTCTTATAAATAGTATTTTGGCGAGCCTAAAATTAGTTATGGATCGACCTATCACTTTATCCCTTTTTTTTACATTTTACTTGTCAAGGCACAATAGGTCCAACTTTTACTAAGACACAATAATATTCTTTAGGGTTTTTTCTTGGTCAAATACAATAAGAATATCTTCTGAAGCTACTCAAACTTCAACACTCCCTCTTAGAAAGGAAGGTATTCTTCTCATCACAATCATCATCATTGCTTCTGCGCTTGATCCAAAAAGGATCCAGAGAAGGCTAAGAACAACTCAGAACTCACAAAGGCAAATCAGGACACTCAAAATGGATTTAGCAGACACAAAAAGGGAAAAAATTCAAATTTCCCAAAACTCAGTGAAAGTGACATGATCAAGAAGAGCGTGTCTCAAGCATTCCAACGACACAAATAGCTCGTCAAACAGACTTACAAATTGAAAGATATTTGCGGTCAAAGTTTGGTCAACCTAGCCCAGTCAATAGGGGACGAGTCTGCATCCGTACTACTGACGTCAACATCCATAAGGATGACATCAGAATCCATACAGTACATGTGGCAGGAGCAGGAAGGTGACACATGTCATGTTGACGTCAGCATGGTGACGTGGCAGCACCAGAGGTTGTCACATGTCAACCAATTTT
>JASDQU010754333.1:36093-47775 GCA_032191745.1 Picea mariana | reverse complement strand
CTTACTCCACAAAGCGTCTTCCCGTGAGGGATTTCACCATAAGGGGACCACTTTGGAGTTCATCCATATTTAATTCTTATCAACCATGACAAAACAATAATGAGTCATCTTTACATCAAACAATATTGGGTCCATTACCCAAACCTTTGTGCTACGAGACTTTCTTCAAGGGTTTACATCAATGACAACCAACCTTAATCAACAAGACCGCCATTGGACCATTGAGACCGTGCCATAACGAATGGATGTGCATTGATGGACGCATTCCAACCCATTGGAGGAATATGTTACGATGCTTGCCTATTTAACTCGTCGGATGCTACACCGGGACCACTTTGAGAGAGTCATGTTTGTAGGAATACAAGCATCATCAACAGGAGGATTGCAAGCATCCCCTTCGACTGCACGTCATTCTATTTGAACCGCGACTGAGAAGTGAAGCAAACACTGTGACGATCTGGCTAACGTGAAGCAGATCCCATTGGTCTTGCCGGACTACATCCTACCTTTGGCTGGCGTGGTCAACCGCAACAACATCCCATGGGATTTCGAGTACACGTCGATCACTGCGTACCTTCTGAAGGGGATACACACAGTTGGACCCCAGTTAGGACATATTCCAGTTCTAAATACCAGCGACTTCAACCTCGGTGACCAGAAGAACTATGCTATGCTCGCGCTGCATCGGTATTTGATGAAGATGACTGGAAAGAAGCTGCACATAGTCTCCCAATCGTGGATAAAGGAGCTTGTGCAGTCGACAAACCTAAATGTAATGAAGATCCCCCACTTCGACCGACATTAGGAGGTTAATGCTTATGTTAAACTCCTCCTGTCATGCTACCATGGAGGGTATCGGTGGCTTGATAGGCATGTGACTGTGGAACCGATGCTGATCCATCTCATTATAGGACTGAGCATGCAGGGGTCGGACCCTCAATAGTTCTACCCATGGAAGACATCAAATCGCTCCCTGGCACAGCGCATCAAGGAGGACTATAGTGATGTAGAGAAGGGGAAGTGAGGATACAAGGTATCCTCCATCCAGGATAGCACAATGCACCTCGCTTGCCAACTAATAGCAAGCAAGCTCATTAGAAATAACCATCTGACGTAGGTCACTAGATTTGTAGTAGACCTCGCAGGGAAGTGTGCAGAAGGAATGAAAATGAACTGGGTGAGTTACCTTGTTAACAAGTTGGAGAAGGACTGTCGCAAAGTGCAAGATCAGGGATATGAGTTTCATTTTAGTTGGCTATTGGTATTGATTGCATTTGTTGGCTGGAAAATGTCGAAAGGAGCAACCTTCTTGGAAGTTGATCCATCAAAGTCGTTGGCTGTGAGGTTCTCCATCTTGTGGTACACGAATGATATGGCAAAGCAGTGGCAGTCGAACATTGTCTTCCATGATTACTACCTATAGTTGAAGCACACCATTGAGGCATTTCCACGGATGACTCTGAATACACTCCACACGTATAGACCACTAGCAAAGTTCTGCGCAGACCGCCACTTCATCTACATCACTGCGCGCAAGGATGAAAGTAAGAAGGAGCTATAGTCCTACTATAAGTTTACTAAAGAAGACATGGAAGAGATCATTAAAGAATGGCTAGCAGAGTACCTTGTATCGGTTGAAGATGCATAACTCTCCGACCCTGACATCATCAGAAGTCCATTGGTCACCCGGGTTGAACATGATGGACAGAAGAAAAAGAAGAAAAAGGAGTAAGTCCAGAGCATAGAAAGTGATGAGGAGGATAGCGCATTGGAGGAAAATAGGTCTGATTCACCCGCAGGAGGAGGAGGAGACGAAGTGAAACAATAAGAAGGAGGGGAAGAAGGAGACAAGAAAGAAAAAGGTAAAGTTACACCGTCGAAGGATCCCCTTCCAGAGGCGAAGACATCAAAGAAAAGGAAGGTCTCCGCACAAACCCTCAACAAGAAAGAAGACCCGAGCCAATAAGATTTTGTCAAAGAATGTGCTCACAGTGGACGATGTTGATCTCATCATCGTCATCATGGAAGATGATTCATAGGATATCTTTCAAAGACATGGCACGAAGCAGGAAACGTTGTATGAAAGAATAGAGAAGGAGTTGTAGGAGATACAACAAGCCATCCATTCGATCTGCGCAATACCTACTGCTCCTTTGTCATCGAAAAGTGCATAAATGGGGGATGAACCCACCCAGTTACTGATCCAAATGGATATTGGTGGCCACCCACCTTTTCCAACTGGCTCAAAACAGCTTTCTGACATTTTTGGCAATTTATTATTTTTAGCAGTTTTTACTTCTGGGGCCATTTTGAGGGCCTAACTGAAGGTTTTTCAGTATCGAGCTCCTTAATGATAGACAAAGGCATGATTGATACCCCAAAATGAATCTCCTCGATGATACCTTTTTAACGGGCTATCACACACCTAAAATGGAGATCGTATGCAAAAGTTACGACCCCAGGAAGTTGATGTACTAGCTTACCCAAACGGGGCCCACATGACTTTTGGCGCTTCATCTCCTAGGGTTAGGTTTTTGGATGTCTAGGTTTTTTGGCATTATTTCTTATTGTAAAAAGGCCTTCAGAGCTTCATTGTAACTTTCTTCTTACGAATGCACACTACCATCACATCTCTTCTCATAGATAAGCCGCCACCATTCTAGCAAGCTTGTTTCCGCTGCATTTTACAGTTTCAGCTTATTTCGTTATTGAATAGAAAAATAGTTTTACTGTATCTCTATTATTTTGTGTTAAGCACCTGTTAATAATCTGTATTCATTTCGTTCTTCTCATAAAATCTGGATCAGTGGTATCAGAGCGGTCTGCTCCTTGTCATCGTAATGCATGTCCCCAACGAGGTCGGAGTACAAAGAGTTGGGTCTTGAGCTTGTTTCTCTTGAGGACAGAAGCTCTCGCATGCCCAAGCGACCTCCCATGGCAGGAGAAAAGAAAGATGATGGGACAGGAGATCCTTTCAAACTGTTGATTGAGGAATCTCTCATGCAACAGAGGAACGAGATGATGGATAGTTTCGCGCAAATCCTTCGGTGACTACCAACAGGCGACGCATCTTCTTCGAACGGAGGTGCCGCCCCCTTTAAGGTACAAATAAACTTTGATATTCCTATATTTGAAGGTTAGATAGATGTAGATGTTGTAGACAAGTGGTTGAATCTACTGGAAGGGTATTTTTCTGTTCATAAATTTTTGAATAGGGAAAAGATTACTTTTTCACTCCTTAAAGTCATTCCCCATGTCAAAGATTGGTGGGAAACTTTCTGTGAGCAAAAGGAAATAGAGGAAACCTCATTATTTTCAGTCACGGCCACCTAGGAATCCTTCAGGGATGTTATTAAGGAACAATACTACCCTGTCAGAAGTTATGACGACCTGTATACCAAATGGACCACACTGCAGCAAGAAAGAGACCAAGCAGTGCCAGATTTCACAAATATCTTCCATACCTTGTGCACCAAGTTGGGAATCAAAGATTCGGAGTGACATCTGGTGCTCAAGTATCGTAGTTCTCTGCATAGATACATCCAGACTGAAATGGAATTTCTGGACATCTCATCCTTGGGCGCGACCTACCGATATGCCGTCAAAATCGAGCAAAAGCTCAAACAAAAGACATGTCAATTTGGGCCTGGGAACCCCTCACAACAAAAGCCAGGAAAGAGAAGCCCCAACCCACCGAACAAAGGACAGAGAAAAGATGGACAGTATCAAGACAACTAGTACAAGCCGCAAGAAAAGAAGGACACCAGAAAGACAAAGAAAGATACCGAGAAGTGGTGCGACTTTCATGAGAGCCCTTGGCATAAAATTGCTGACTGCCACTCAAAGCAGTCGCTATTGGCCAAAGTGAAAGCCTCTGAATCATATGCATATTCTAACTCTGAGACAGAACCAGAAAGGGGAATATGGATCACCAACACGGAACCCAATGCCACCATTGCTACCACCAAGCTCTAGCCTGGTGAACCAGACGAGCCAGAAGAAGGAGAGTGCCTCTTCCATTCACAGATGTGGGTAAAAGGAACCCCGCTGCACTTCATCATTGATAGCGGTAGCCAAAAGAACCTCATCTCAGCAGAGGTCATCAAGCGGCTGGCCCTGCCAACAACACCGCACCCA
The DNA here is from genome assembly GCA_032191745.1 of Picea mariana. Lineage (NCBI taxonomy): Eukaryota > Viridiplantae > Streptophyta > Pinopsida > Pinales > Pinaceae > Picea > Picea mariana. The sequence goes on along the minus strand of JASDQU010754333.1, from coordinate 43,638 downwards.
CAACCATACACCATTGGATGGCTCCGCCAAGGAAGCGATCTTCATGTCAGGCAACAGTGTCGACTGTCATATGGCATCAAGCCCTTCAAAGACAAGGTATTGTGTGATGTTTCTCCTCTCGAAGTTTGTGATGTTCTTTTGGGCCAACCTTATTTATGGAAATGTCATGTTGTATATGAGTCTAGGCCTCGTAGTGTTATTATTAATTTGAACAGGAAATTGTACAGGATACCCGAGGCAGTCCCACCTAGTGTTATTTCCTTGATCTCTGCTAAGAAATGCAGGAAGGTAATCTCGCAGATGGGGAAGTTTGTCTTCTTTGTGATTCTCTCTCAGAGTAAGAAAAAAATCCCAGCCACATCTAGGGTCTCTGCGGCCGACCTCTCCACACAGCAGAAGCAAATAGATAAGGTCATGGAAGAATACTCGGATATCTTCTCCTCACCTACAGAGGTACCTCTGCACTTCCAGGTCAAGCACCCCATCGATCTGACCCCCGGCGCACCGCAGCCCAATGGGCCAGTCTATCATCGCTCTTTGTTAGAGAATGAGGAGATCAAGTGACAGATCTAAGAACTGCTCCACAAGGGGCACATCCGCCCCATCTCATCACCTTGTAGGAGCCCAATCGTGTTGGTACAGAAGAAAGATGGAACCTGGCGACTCTGTATTGATTACTGGGCTCTGTATAAAATCACTGTCAGAAACTGGTACCTGATTCCCCGAATCGATGACCTCCTTGATCAACTCACGAGGGCCAAATACTTCAGTAAAATTAATATGAATTCTAGCTACCACCAGGTCCCGATAGAATAGACAGATGTATGGAAGACCGCCTTCAAGTCAAAGGAAGGACCTTTTGAATGTTTGGTCATGCCTTTTGGTTTGACAAATGCTCCAACCACTTTCATGAGGATGATGGATGATATCTTGCGACCATTCACCAATAATTTTGTAGTGGTGTATATGGATGACATTCTAATTTATAGCAAGACTTGGGCCGAACACTTGCAGCATATTCAGCAGGTTCTGCACACCCTGCAGCAGCAAAAGCTATACGCCAACCTAGAAAAATGCTCCTTTGGCATGGACAGGGTCCATTACCTGGGCTACATCATTGATCAACATGGTGTACATGTGGATCCAGCCAAGATCCAAGTCATCTGTGACTGGCCAGCCCCAACAACACTCACTGAGCTTCGAAGCTTCTTGGGACTTGCTAATTTCTACCGCAGGTTCATGTTGGGTTTCTCCCATATTGCATGGGCCCTCAGCCAAATAAACAGGGGTGTTGGTAAGGCGAAATTTGTGTGGGGCCGGTCCCAACAACAAAATTTCAATGATTTGAAGCAGCGCTTGTGCTTATCCCTAGTACTTTCACTACCGGACCTGCGACATCCCTTTGAGATCAAGACAGATGCTTTAGACTATGTTGTGGGCGTCGTTCTCACTCAGCACGGCCACCCCATGGCATATCATAGTGAGACACCGTCCGATACTGTCTATAAGTACCCTACTTACGACAAAGAAATGTACTTCATTGTGAAAGCATGCTGCCAGTGGAGACATTACATTCTTGGGAAGGAGACAGTCATCGACACCGATCATAAGCCACTGCATTTCATGCAGACACAGGGAAAACTTCAGAATGACCACCATCAAAAGTGGTCCACATACTTGCAACAATTCCACCTCAACATCAAGTGTAAAACAGGAAGCACCAATCACATCGTTGATTGCCTCAGCAGACCGCCAGTCACGACACTCACCATGGTGCTAGAATCTTGCGGCCATGAGACATCTAGATGGCCCCAACTCTATGAGACAGACCCTGACTTCTCCAACACCTACCAAATGTTGGGTGCAAATGCAGTTGTCAATAATTTCCATCTTCAGGATGGGTTGTTGTGTCGTCTGGGCCATATCTGTGTTCCATCAAGTGAGTGAGCGAAGCCGATCTGGGAATCCCACTACAGTCAAGTTCCATGACACTTCGGCATTGAAAAGACAATGACGATGCTACAGAAACATTTCTACTGGACGAAACTTCGACAGGAGGTTGGCAAGTATATCAGGTCCTGCACTGCCTGTGCTATTGCCAAATCGACCACTAAGAAACAGGGCATGTACACCCCTCTTCCTACTCCTAACAGGCCATGGGAATCCATCTCAATGGACTACATGTCGGGCCTCCCATCCAACAAGCGGGGAAATGACTGTGTTTTTGTGGTTGTTGATCGCTTTTCTAAAATGGTGATTCTAGTTGCCTGCAAGAAGAGCATCACAGCAGAGGCCACTACCAAGCTCTTCTTTGAATGAGTTTGGGTACATTTTGGAATCCCACAAACCATTGTATCAGATCAGGATAGTCGATTACTCAGCACATTCTGGTCAAGCCTTTGGTCACTACTGGACACCAAGCTCACCAAATCCACGGCCTTCCACCCCCAGACAGATGGCCAAACCGAGATTGTAAATTGAATGATTGTGCATATCCTTCGCATGTATAATTCAAAGAACCATCACACATGGGATGAGATCCTTACCTATGTCCAGCATAGCTACAACCGAGCCTTGCNGGCGACAAAGTTTGGTTGCACTTGCAGAAAGAATGCCTTATAGGACCCCATCGAAAGCTTCGCCCACTCCGTTATGGACCATACACTATCACCAAGGCTGTGGGTGATAATTCTTTTGAGCTCAACATTCCTCCTTTCCTTGGCCTACACCCAGTGTTCAACGTGGATCTCCTTCGCCCTTATTTCCCACCATTATCGGACACCTTAGAAGTAGCAGAATAGCTGACACCAACAGAGCTCAACCTCGACTGCATACAAAAAGAATCCAATGATCAAATTGTGGACAGACAGATCAAAGGCACTCGACAACAAAGGATCCAGCTTTATTGAGTCGTCAAAGCAGGGCAGCTCTTGCACCAAGGTAAGTGGCTCACCCGGGGCCAAATTCAGCAGAAATTTCCTCATCTAATGGAGGACCTCAACGCAATGGATACCATTTCTTCCTAAGGAGGGAGGATTGATCCAAATGGATATCAATGTCCACCCACCTTTTCCAACTGGCTCAAAACAACTTTTTGACATTTTTGGCAATTTACTATTTTTAGCAGTTTTTACTTCCAGGGCCATTTTGACGGCCTAAATGAAGGTTTTTCGGTATCGATCTCCTCAATGATAGACAAAGGCATTATTGAGCCCCCAAAATGAATCTCCTCGATGATACCTTTCCAACGGGCTATCACACACCTAAAATGGAGATCGTATTCAAAAGTTACGACCCCGGGAAGTTGATGTACTAGCTTACCCAAACGAGGCCCACATGACTTTTGGCACTTCATCTCCTAGGGTTAGGTTTTTGGATGTCTAGGGTTTTTGGCATTCTTTCTTATTGTAAAAAGGCCTTCAGACCCTCATTGTAACTTTCTTCTTTCAAATGCACGCTACCGTCACATCTCTTCTCAAAGATAAGCCGCCACCATTCCAGCAAGCTTGTTTCCGCTGCATTTTACAATTTCAGCTTATTTCATTATTGAATAGAAAACCAATTTTACTGTATCTCTGTTATTTTTTGTTAAGCACCTATTAATAATCTGTATTCATTTCATTATTCTCATAAAATCCGGATCAGTTACAAATATTAGCAGATGCAACAGAGGCTCGACTTTGTCGAGTCCAAGAAGAAAATGAGCAGGATACAGAAGCCTTGAAGCAAGAAAAGGAGGAGGCCTTAGAGAAATTTCGAGTTGCACATAAGGAGAAAGTTGAAACTAGGGAGATGTTCAAGGTAGACAAAAAGAATATGCAGAAAGAAAAATACCAGTTGCTCGTAGAGCAAATTGCGATCAAAATGGCAATGAATAAAGCACTTTGTTCTTTGTTGGGCTTGGCACAAGAGGAAGAAGCATCAACCGAGATTCAAGTAGGGAAGCTTGTTGAGGCTATTCAACAGCTTTAGTCAAGAGTAACAGAGTTATAACTTCAAGCAGTTTCGAGCTCTCTGCAATAAGTGCACAACCAAAGGGAAGAAACCACCAAGAGTGCAATAGAAAGAATCAGGGCGCTCACCTCAGAGTGTAAGAAACTGAGTGATCGAAGTGCACAGACCTATGAGTGCCTTGCAAAAGACTTGAAGCTAAGGACACTGGAAGCACAGCTCCAGGAGGCAAAGCAACAGGCATCCACTGTGCAAGCACAAATGAAGTTTCTTACTGCAGTTGATAAAATGAAGCCATCGCAGGAGAAGCATGCAATTCAACAGCAGATTACTGCTATCCATAGTAAAGTCATGGAGATTACACAGAGACTCCAGCCGGTGCAGGATGAAGCCTGCACACTTTTTGAACAAATTGAAGGACAAGGCTCACAGTTGGACCATATGTTCATGACAGTGAAATAGTGCCTCGAAGGGCATGTTACTGAGCAAGTGATTCAGGAGTTCGTCGAGCAGGAAGCTTTAACAAAACAGCAAGTCGAAGCATCTCGAGCGAAGCTCGAGGCCTTTGAAGCAGCACTGCCCAGATCTAAGTGACTCGAGATGAGTCACATGTGAGTGTTGGATGCTTATCGGCCCTTGACCAAGTTTTGAGGAAACATTGGTCATGGTTGACCACTTTTGGGACTTCGACAAGCTGGTCGAAGATGGAGCGCCTAGGCAGAGCGGAGATCGCGGTATATCACTCATCTTGTGGGCTTGTGGACCCAACAAGGGATTTTAGGGTTTATGTAATGAGTATGGGATGTTGACCCATGGGTTTACCCATGTTTAGGCCTTTTTGTAAATGTATAAATAAATAGCTAGGCGATGTAAGAAAAGATGACTAGTTATTGATTGGCTTAGGGCATGACTAGTTGGCTTAGTGCTATAAATTGTAAGTTGGTATGTGCAACCGACTATGTAAGGCTTTGTGCTAGTAAGGATTTGTCTCGGTGCCTTGACCTGATCTTGGGAAGGAGGATCTGGTGAGCTGCGCACAGATCTCCTCTCCTCTGTGGAGTTGGGCTCTGTGGCTTCGTGCACAGGAGCAGAAGAATGTGAGAAGATTGAATACTAATAAAGAAGCAGAAGAATATTGGTGGACGTATCCCCACACTAGGGTGAACCACGTATATCCTGTGTTGATGTGCATTATACAATGTTTTTCATGTTGTTTATGTGTTTTATCTGCTTAGTGCGCTGATCTTGATGTATGATAGATAGATCTATGGATGCTTAGTGCTTAATGATACTTGAATGTTAGATCTAATTGAGTGCTACATGCTAAGAGGTTTTAAGGGCTTGATCTTGATTGTTACTACGTTGATCGGTAATAAGGGTTAATCTGCAATGTGAATGAGAACCATAATGTAATGCGTGTTGTTGGATAAGTGCTCTGTTAAGTCTTGTAATCACAGATCTGTGTCCCAGCCTGGTTGTAGACATTTGAGTCCTGCAACCACCCCTGCCTATACCACGGGTGATACTTCATCTAATTCGCAGGTGTTTCCAAAAGGGCCGGTAGTTAGGGTTTTGTTGGTGTGTTGTTGAAGCGTTCAACCCTGGGTTTGCCCCTGTGCCAACAATGGTTATCTTCCTTTTCCATGGTTAAAATTTTACATCAAATGCTTTTGAAGGGTTACAATCAAAAACTAAGGTTGCATGTTCCACCTGAGGATTTAAACGAGATTTTGGATAATTATAGATGTCTGATAGTATTTTGGGGCTATCTGCATGTTGAACAATGCTAACAAACCTGGCCTCAAATTTCAAGAATATTCAAATTCAATGCAATAATGAAAAACATCTTTCAAAAATTGCTCTGCCCTGCTTACTTCATTTCTGGAAATATTGATTTTGGCCAGATAATCAATACGTCAACAACAGAAATGTATCAGAAATTGAAAAAAATAAAAAATGGCAACACAGATGACACTAGTTTGCAGAAATTCAGAAGTCATTTTTGGAAGCCAAACAACAACTGTAGATATGGTCTCACTTATCAATTTTGATCAGATGAATTTGGCCTTTGGAAATGATAGGTAATGCAGTGTATTAACTCATTAAAATAGCATCAGATGTTGATTTCCAATGATTTCTTACTATGTGTAAGAAAATCGTTTTCTTGCATAATGGCAAACTGCAATTCCAAGGGACAGTTTTGTTGGCCTATCTGAACACTTTCTTCTATCATAAGTGATGTGAGAAAAATTAGAAAAGTAACATTCAAAGGTTTTGGGGATAATTTTACTTTCATATTGAAGGTAATATTTATTTGAGGTGATAGATTTTTCCATTTGAGTGCTATCTTATGAGAGCATTCATGCTATTAAGATGTGAAGTGACAAATTTCTTATCAATTTGAAATTTCATTTATGGCAAATGACTTTGCAAAGAAGTGTGTTTATATAGTAATGGAGGACATCCACAATATGTTTAGATATATAGCGAAGGTGTTTCCAAAGGAATAAACATTGTTTACATGGGAAGTTTGTGCAATTTGTTTGAGGCTTGAGATGTCTATAGTATGTCTAATATGTGTATATAGAATTGACTTTTCCTTAGTGTTGGTCTGTATGATATGCCACTATTTTCCTGTGCTCATGCATATGTAATCTGGCAATGTAGCTTATTTTTTTTGCAAAAGTGTTGAAGTCAAAGGCAATTTGAATTAATATGAAAACATGATCCCTTTGTCTGGCATCGACAGAAATGGTACCAAGTATTTTAATGGAAATTCCAATAATTTGTGCATTATGCAATAATATCTTCATTTTGGTAAAAGATGATTCCTTCGTATTTAACTTAGAACCACTTTATATCGTCTTCATTAATAATATGTGTTGAATGTCAGTGCAATACTTGGGTTCTCTTTCTTGTAATGATTTGGTATCCTAACCACTCAGATTTTACATAGATGCACATAGTAGCTAAGGGATCATAGTTGTAAAACAAAGCAAGTAGAGTTACATGCCTACCGTCTTCATCATTTAATTCTTATGGAAATTTCTAAGTAGGAATCCATTGTAAGATAGGAGAACCCAACCAATGAAAACAAGCATTACAAGAGTAAACATTTCATTATGGTTCTCATAATCATATTGGAAGGAAATTTTACAATAATAAGAATCAACAGAGATGGTATCCTGGTATGGCTTATATACAAGTAAATATTCAACTCACATGATCCACAAATCAATGTAATCTCAGATTCCAAAACTAAAGAAATTTGTATCACGAATATTCTTTTATAGCTATTTATATCCCTTCACTTTCAGACATATAGAGAATTATCACCTTTAACAATAATATACCAAGCAATATCTTTGATTTGCTTGATTCCAAAACACCTTATGTTATGTTATCACTTCATATTTCTCCTTGGTTGTGGGAGGAAAATCCCAAGGTAACTCTTTCAAACCAACTTTAGGCTAGAAACTGGCCTTTCCAACCAGAGAGGGCTCTCTCAATGAATCTGTTGTCTAATGATAACTTAACTATAGCTCATGTGTTTAGGATAGTGGCCAGATCTGTAAATAAAGATAGGGTTTTTAA
>JASDQU010754333.1:24937-35928 GCA_032191745.1 Picea mariana | reverse complement strand
CTAACCCCCTAGTAGATCAGTAGCATGCATGTATGTTTTTGTCTTGTTTGCAGGAATAGTTTTGTGGAAGGAGCAGCAGCAGCAAGGAGGCAACAATTCAACGGAGGATCTACTTCAACCTTCGGTAAAAAAAGGTTAGTTCATTCTTCCGGTGCTTGTCTGAGAAAAGGGGTTGAGATTTCGGGTAGAAGGTTAAAGGTTAAGTCTTGAGGGTCATGATCTGCGTATAAGCTTAGAACCCTAGCTTATTGGTCCGTAGGGTAAAATACCCAACAACAGACCTATCCATGCATCAAACACATTACATACCAAAGATCATGAAGCAAAATATATGTTAATGAATGAAAACATACATCATGTACCAAAACATGTGCCAATAGTATACCAATCATAAGCCTCCATCAACATCCCAACCATGTGCATCTACCAATATGCCAACCACATGCATCTACCAATGGTGTAATTTTAGCCAAGTAATATCATCCAAACATATATCATTTATAAGTGTACCAAACATGTACATCAACATGTATCACTACTTGTACTGAGCAAGTACATCAACCATGCACCAATGCATGTATTCCAAATCCACAAAACATGTGGCAATCAAATTTCTGGTAGGTGCCTCTACCAATGTACTAGAAGTGTCTCAATCATGCATCAACTATAGATCAGACTCATCAATGATGTACAACACGATCACCTCATCAACTCACCAATTACATGTCCCAATATGTAGTCCAACCAAATGCCAAATGCATGCACAAAGATATCCAACAAAAATGCTTCAATAATACATCATAAGATATATCAATGAAACTCAAAATACGTACCATCCATGTACCCCAATAGATTATCCTCAATCCTCCATTTACTACAACAAATCTAAGCATCCAATAATACATGTACTAGTAGTGTGCTTCAATATATCACTGACATATCTAGCTAGCATCATCAAGATATATCACATAACCAAGGTGCCATAACTTCACTGTCATAACCAGTATTGTTCTTCAACAAAACAATGCCTCAATCCATACTCATGGGTTAGTGCCATGCATCCAAGATGGACTTTTATTTTATATCATCACCTTACACAATCTAATCTGTAATCATGAAAACCTGTAGCAAACAATGCCAGAACCTGCAATAAACTATGTCAGACCCTGCATCACAGAGTTATATCATCCTATCAAACTGCAACCAATGTGCATAGACCTTTTCCCTAGGCTTTACCACATATACACGGCCTGCTGCATAGACAAATCACATATGTACGTGACCTACTCATAGGTCATCCTGCATATGCATGCAAATGATACCACTATCACCCACATATGCTTCAGTAGATGACACACTTGAGCCTCCCTTAAGGCTTCCATTATGCTCTGGTTTTTCATCCTTCTTCACCGACTTCTGAAGGTGTCCTTGCTTCTCATAACTTGAGCTCTAAGATTCCATGTTTTCAAATATGTCTCCCTTCCTTACTTCATTCCTTCTTCTAGTCATGATATATGAAGTTCTCATCATGGACCTTCTTCTTGTGTTCCAGAGATCCTAGGATTTGTGGCCAAATCCACTATAGTTGTAGCATCTCATGCTGTGACACTGAACAACAATGTGTCCTACTTTATCACATCTACAATACCTTATGATGTTATAATTATTCCATTCTCTCTCCTTGTATGAGATATGCATTCCAAAGTTTTGTGACCATATTCATTACATGAATAACATTCACCATGAAAAATACTTTTATACCTTTGCTTTGATGTGGATATTCTTTGAGGTGTAAGGATGGCTTCTTTATGCCTTCCTTGCTTTGTTCTTTTGAAACTTCCCTTCCCTTGTGTATATGGTTGATTTGCAACATTATCTTCATCCTTTGAGACTGAAGGAATTAACTCATGCTTCTTTGAGGTGCTTGTTTCATCATATGTACCTTCTCCCTTGTATCCAAGACCTGATTTATCATATGGTGATCTTTGACTTTCCAAGATCTCATTCAAGCTTAGTGAGCTATTATAGAATTTGTTTGACTTTTCTACTTTCTTTCTAATATCAACAACTTAAGCTTCTGACTTATGACATGCCTCTTTCCTTTCATTTACTTGATTCTTTAATAGTTCCTCTACCCTTTTGGCTTCTTCAATTTGGGTCTTGAGATGAACAATAATTTCACAACTTTTTCTAATCTCATCATCTACCTTCTTATCTTATTTTTCATTATTTAGTATTGTGATATCTTCTTCCTTTTTTTCTAATTGAGTCTTACTATTCTCTTCTAGTTCTTTTATCATTTCCTTCAACTTCAATATGTGCCTATGACTCTTCTTAAGAAACTTTTTAGTGTTATCCAAAAGATAGGTATAGTCTATATAACAGTGGTCATTGCTATATTCATATAAACCTCTTTCAACTTTCTCTTAAGCTCCAATAGTTTTTGTTGTACTTCTTCCATGGGATAACAATCAATTGATTGTATAGAAACTATTTCTAGATTTTCTTGTTCACTTGTAGAGATAAATTCAATATCATCACATTTTGAATTTTTACAATCAAGGGTATTTAAGGATTCTTTACCTTTATTTTAAATATCTTCAAGATCTTACTTTTTTTCCAAGATCATCACATGATTCTTTATCTTCAATTGAAATGTCTACAAGATCATTACATTTAGAAATTATGCAATAAAGAGTTTTTGGAGATTATTTACCTTCATTGATGGGTTTGTCTTCAATAACCTCCTTCTTGCTTTGGTATGTCTCCTCTAGATTTAGCCATAGATCCTTGGCAGAATTGCATTGTCCCATTCTCTCTTTGATAGTAATTGAGAGTCCACTAAGAATGGTCTTTAGAGCTAATATTGTTGATACTGAGAGGCAGGTGAATCAGTATCAAGTAGAATTTAAAAACTTTTTCAACTTATACTTAAACCATTCAATTATATCCAATGAGAAATGAACAATAGTATAAGAGTTACACCAATACACCACAATACACCATGCACAATATATGAGAAATAATTAATAGTTATTGTTCAAGGGAAGTAATGACTTCCAAAGGTAGCTTTAGCTTCCAAATATAAAGGGAGGGATAAACCTCCAAAAGGAAGATACAATCCTCCAATATCAAGAGAAGGCTGACCTCTCCATCTTTTCCCCTTCCTTCCACCCAAGAATATATGAGAGATAATAAAACTTTACATTAAATCATCAACATCAACCAACCATCACATAAAACCTGATAATGCTTCCTACGACTTGTTCAACTTATGCAATTATTCAATTCTTGGAATACTTTGATCCTGTAGATAATATTACTCAATTTATTCTTTGAAGCGCCTCCAATTTTCTCTCCTTGAATCCTCCCCCAAAAGAAGTTATAGAGAGAATGGTAGACCTTATTCAATTTTGGTTTATTCAAGAGATCAAACTTGCACAGAGCTCCCTGCGCTCAATATTTAACATCCTATTATGAAACTTGCAAAAAAGAAAATACAACTCATACTATTTCCAATGACATTGGTCTCACTTCATTTGGACTCTCAATGAATAAGTTATGAATTTTTTACCCGGAACACCTGTTTATGACTAGCTTCAGTACTAGTCAAAAACCCTATTGTCCACAGAGTGTATCTTCAAAATTATAGTCATAAAGAACTGAAGTTTTTACCAAAACTATCTAGATATGTCTTCTCAATACCATATCAATTTTACCATATGAACCGTTCTATAAAAAACTTTATAGATAAAATGGAAAGATGACCTAGAAATAACGTACCTTAGAACACATCACCAAATGACTTCATCCTCCCTTGAAATCTGACCTTCATGACTTTATATTTCCTCTTAAATTCGACTTATGTGTGTAAAATGAATGTATAATTATATGTATTTATACCCTTTATGTCAATTCCTTTTAACATGAGGAATGACCTGACACTTTCTTATTTTGTAATTCTTTTCTTTAATTATCTTTAGGGCCGACCTGTACTTCCTTCTTCAATTCACTTTGTCATCTTCAAAAATTCATTTCTTCTCAACCATGAGGATCCACATGACGTGCCACCTACCACTGAAAACAACATGAAGTATAATATCTATCCATGGGTGTTTTGGCTGCATGTGCACTATCCTTCATGTCCAAATACCTTCATCAATCTTTTGGTCCAAAACCAATGACTAGGGTTGACATCAATGACAACAACCAATATTCGAACAATCTCCACCTTTTTTATTGATGGAAACACTCATGCTCCCCCTATCATCATGATCCCAATTTCTCTCCCCCTTTGACATCAATGGAAAAGGGTAGGGATTCTCCCCCTGAGTTTAATGGAAAAAGGTAACTCTCTTATTTGGAGTTTCTCCCCCTGAACATATAACACTCAATGACACTTCATTTTTATGGTCTCTTTCTTCCTTGGGGAATTTTCGTGAATTTAGGATGTATATGCTACTTGGTATTCTTGTTGCAGTTGCAACCAATCTTCCTAAACCTTCTTCTTTGATTTTACATCTTTGTGAGTCAAACGTGAAAGTATATCCTTGATCACACATTTTACTAACACTAAGTAGATTATGCTTCAATTCTTCAACCAATAGGACATTCTTTTCTTTTACATTTTTTCTTCCAAGCTCTACTACACCTTTTCCAATTATTTTGGCAAATGAGTCATCTCCAAATGCAACATTGCCACCCATTCTCTTCAAGTTGATGAATTTGTCTTGATCCTCATTCATGTGTGAAGAACATCCACTATCTATGTACCCTTCATCTTCTTCTTTACATTATTCAACGATCAATGCTATTTGACAATCTTCATTATTTGGAATATCTTTCCTTCTCCATACTGTGGTTGGCATAGGGACATTTTCATTCATATATCTTCAATCTAGTGCTTTGTGACCAAGATAATTAAATTTGTAGCATACAATATTTTTGTCCATCAATGGGGAAAATGAAATATAACTTATGTTGACAAATTCACGATTATTTTCATATCTTCTATTTACACCATTCATGTTTCTTGCATAGTTGTTCCTTTCATTGATTCTGCAATTAATGGCCTTATGTCCAAAACTTTTGCAAGTATAACAATGACCAAGAAAGAAATTTTGATACCTGGGAGTAAGTGACCTTCTTTGTGATGTAGTCCATCTGGGTTCATGACCTACTTTTATGTAGTTTCCTTCATACTGATTGAAGCTTCTTTGATTCATGAAGGTAGGAGGTCTTCTTGGATATTCATCTCTTTTGTAATCATTCCTTCTTTCTAGTATCCTGGTCCACTTCTCATCAAATTTTCGTGTAGCTCTTTCTTCAACGTTCTTGTTGGTATTTTTATCTTCCTTGTATGAAGTTTCACCCATGCATCCAAGATGTGTTAAGTCTTTTGGCACTTGAGAGTTTATTAATCTCTTCCTCAATGAGACAACTTCTTGTTTAGGTTTCTCACAATATTCTTCTTTCTTCATCATTTGGACATTATTTAATTCTCCTATTCTTCTTGCTTCTTCGAGTAGAGTTTTCAAGGAAATGGTTTCTTCTCTTAGTTTTTCAAAGTATTCTAATTTTTTCTTCAAGATTACAACTGTCTTTTCACAACTACCAAATTTACTTCTTAGTTTTCTATGTGTGTCTTTGAGTTTGCTATTTTCAATCTCAACATGCTTCAATGTTTTAATATTATCATCTTCTTGTTGAATCTTTTTTGCTTCACGATTTTCTTCTTCTTCATTGGATGTTTCTTCTTCAGTGTCATCTCTTTCAATCCTTGGATGAGGACACTCAAATTCAACATGTCCTACTCCTTCATAATTAAAGCAACATAACTGACCTTTATTTGCATCTTTGAAATCTGAGAAGTTGTAATTTGCTTCAACTTATTCTTCTTCTTTTGCTTCTTCCCTTGCATAAAGGTCTTGTAGCTTGTCCCAAATCTCGTTTTCTGATGCACATGATCCCACATTGGATTTCACTGAATCGGTCAATCCATCGAGGATTGTATCTATTGCCAATTTTTTGTTCCTTTTTCTTCCTTATGACCTGCAGTCTTTGGGTTCCTCCAAGCATTGTATCCTGAAGCAACTGAGAACCAAACATCTTCCCCAAGAGATTTTAAGTAAGTTTCCATTCTATTACTCCAGTATTTAAAATTTATTCCATCAAATGGTGGAATCCCATTTGGAATGTTTTATTCCATTTCTTCTTAGGATCTTCCTTCTAATGGTTAAATTGTACTGAAGGTAACCCACTCTGAAACCAATTGTTGATACTGAGAAGGGGGTGAATCAATATCAAGTACACTTTAATTTTTTTTTCAACTTATACTTAAACCATTAATTTATATCCAATGAGAAATGAACAATAGTATAAGAGTTACACCAATACACCACAATACACCATGCACAATATATGAGAAACAATCAATAGTTATTGTTCAAGAGAAGTAATGACGTCCAAAGGTAGCTCCATCTTCCAAATATAAAGGGAGGGATAAACCTCCAAACGGAGTATACAATCCTCCAATATCAAGAGAGGGATGAAATATCCATAATTTCCCCTTCTTTCCACCCAAGAATATATGAGAGATAATAAAAATTTACATTAAATCATCACCATCAACCAACCATCAGATAGAACCTGATAATGCTTCCTGAGACTTCTTCAACTTCTGCAATTATTCAACTCTTGGAATACTCTGATCCTGTAGATAATTTTACTCAATTTATTCTTTGAAACTCCTCCAATTTTTACTACTTGAATCCTCCCCAAAAATAAGTTATAGAGAGAATGGTAGACCTTATTAAATTTTAGTTTATTCAGGAGAGCGAACTTGTAGAGAATGCCCCGTGCTCAATCTTTAACATCTAATTTTGAAACTCACAAACAAGAAACGAAAAACCCATATGATTTCAAATGAAATTGGTCTCACTTCATTTGAATTCTCTATGAAGAAGTTATGATTGTTTTACCTAGAACACTTGTTTATGACTATCTTCAGGACTAGTCGAAAACCCTATCTTTCACAGAGTGTATCTCAAAACTTGTAGCGCTTAAATAGCTGAAATTTTTACCACATCTACCTAGATATGTATTCTCAATAAAATATCAATTTCACCATCGGAATCATTATATAAAAAACGTTATAGCGAAAATGGTAATATGACCTATAAATAACATACCTTAGAACACATCACCAAAAGACTTCATCCTCCCTTGAAATCCGGCCTTCTTTACTTCAAATTTCCTCTGCAATTCGACTTGTGTGTGTAAAATGAGTGTATAATGATATGTATTTATACGTTTTATATCACTTCCTTTTAACATTAGGGCTGACCTGACACTTTCTTATTTTTTAATTCTTTTCTTTAATTATCTTCAGGGCCGACCTGTACTTCCTTCTTCAATTCACTTTATCATCTTAAAAAATTCATTTCTCCTCAACCATGAGGATCCACATGACGTTCCACCTACCACCGGAAACAACATGATGTAAAATATCCATGCATGGGTTTTTGTTCTGCATGTGCACTATCCTTCATGTCCAAATGCCTTCATCAATCTTGTGGTCCAAGACCAATGACTAGGGTTGACATCAATGACAAGAACCAATCTTCCAACAAATGAATCATTATTCTTTCCTTCACTTTGAGCTGCAAACTTTGGCTTGTTCTTCAAGGAAACATAACCACCATTGGACACCTTCCAAATACGTACTCCCATCTATTTCAAATGCACTTGCATTTCTATTCTCCAAGTAGAATAGTTTTCCTAATCAAGGATTGGAACTTCATCATCCATTTTTGTGTCTATGGATCCCCTCCAATATTGTTAAGGCTTATAGTGAAGGCCTTCTCTGATACCAAATTTTGGACACACCGACCACACTTAGAGGGGGGGGTGAATGAGTGTGGGGCTCTTTTTCCCAAAACTTCCCCTACACAAAAATCATTAGTTAACAATCACCATTAACTCATTACTTATTGTTGTCATTTATAATTAGTTAGATGAGAACATATATGAGAAACATATATCAACAATATATCATCAAAAAATCATCATCACAAGGAACACAAGGAACACAATATGTATGTACAATTTTCTTTTTATTAAGGACTACTATCCTTGGGTTATCAACAACAACTGAATAGAGTACAACTCTACACGAGCACCAGCTCTATAATGCAAGACTCAATTTACATATTCAGCACCAACTGAGATGAGGCAACAATCCTCAACAGATGTTAATCTATCAAGAGGTACATGAACTGTCAGTAGTGCAACATGTGTATGTACGCTCCATACCAGTAGTACAACTCGCGTATGTACGTGACCAGTCTTTACTACAACATGCGTATACCTTCTGAGAAATTAGGGTTTTCTTTTCATCATTCACTCAGATCCTATGCAACCTTCAATCACATTCTCTTATGTCTCTTAATGCCCAATCTAACCCATAACCAGTCACAATACATCCAAGCTCTCCAACAATTTACTCATGCTCCTCAACGATACAATATGAATGCTACTCAATCATGTATAAGAAATTAATATACTATAGAAATCATATCAACACTGAATCATAAGAGTGTTTCTCACTCAATCAACCAACACAGACCACATCAAAAGACCACATCACAACAACCATACCAAAAATTCCCTAAGCATTCACTACACAATAAGTAATAGTATCCATCAAGACAACAGTGTAACCATACAAGAGTTTCTATGGTAGATCTGAGCCCATAGAATGCATATCTGCAACCTACTTCAGTCTTCAAGAGTCTGGCACCAGCTTACACACAAGTCTACATGACTTCATCCACTATACACGCCCTGTCCTCATTCATCCCGCATATGTACGCGCCTTGTCTCACTACACACCGTGTATACCTTAGAAACTAGGGTTTCTGAGCTTCCAAAACTTTTTCCATCATGATCTCAGACTTGCCGAAATTTTGATGCATCCATAAGATCCTCCAGTCTTTCTCTCTCAGAGAATAGATCTTCAATACATGCTCAAGAGGTACACAAGATACACAAAAGATATATATCCACAAGAGACCCTTTTCTCTTATTTATACTCTCCAAATAGCTTCCTTAGAAGCATATTCTAGGTCACTTAACCCACTTCTAGGTCACTTAACCCATTTCTAGGTCACGTAACCTATTTTTAGGTCACTTAACCTATTTCTAGGTTAACCACTTTCCATAAATAGAAATTTATGCATTTAAATATTCCTCCTTGACTTTGCCACTTTTCTTTATCATTTAAATAATGATTTGTTGTTTGCAAGATCTTTGACTTATTTGACATTTTGGGGCTTCAAGCGTACATATGAGGGTCCTCCATCTTTGTAAGGCCATAAATCTCAAACCATGAAGCGTTATGTGACATTCCACATACCATCAGAAATGGCATGAAAAGAACTATCTATCTAGGATAGTTCCACTAAAAAATTCATTGATCTTCAACTCTTTATTTCACATAGAATCATAACCATACTTCAAGGATAATTCAACTACAAAGTGTCTTCCCATGATGGATTTCACTATAAGGGGACCACTTTGGTGTTCATCCATTTGTACACCTTATAAACCATGATAAGACAATAAAGATCAATTCAACAATGCATCATATACCAATGAAACCACATTGATCCATCTTCATCTATGCATCATCTATTAATGACAACTCATTGATCCATATTCATCAGTATACTATGATAAGACATGTATACATCAAACCTTTGAACTTTGAAATCATTAAATCATCCTTTGGAATCAATCAATAAATCAATAACTTGACATCAATCAATTAATTCACCTTTGGAATCAATCCTTTGAAATTAATTAATTAAACCTTTAGAATCAATAAAAAAATGATTCAACAATCTCCCCCTTTGGCAATGATGGAAATACCAATACTGATGTCAACATGTAGGCAAGGCAAGATCTACATCAATATTCATCAATCACATCAATGTGACTATCTCTCCTCCTACTTTGACATCAATGGAAAAGGGTCACTCTTCTCTGAGGGTTTCTCCCCTGCTTGAGCTTTCCTTGGCGATGCTCCCCCTGCCTGAATAATATCTCCCCTTTTTGAACAAGGGATATCACTATGATAAAATGCATTTCTCATACCCCCCCTGTGACCATCGCTCCTCCTAGAATTATGCCTCTGTGTTCTTTCTTTAAATATAGGGCTATTTTACCAAGTATGCATCTGATAAATATCTCCTTCTAGAATCATAGGAAGAAGAAGAATGACTCCCCCTATGGGTATGTGTCCCCCTATCTTCTCTGCAAAATGAACAATATGCTACCACATGACGATCCTTGGACCTGTCCATGCATCAAAATCATTCCATACCAAACATCATGAAGAAAAAGATATGTTAATGAATGAACAAATACATCATGTACCAAAACATGTGCCAATAGTATACCAATCATATGCCTCCATCAACATGCCAACCATGTGCATCTACCAATATGCCAACCACGTGCATCTACCAATGGTGTACTCTTACCCAAGTACTATCATCCAAACATATACCATCTATGAGTTTACCAAACATGTACATAAACATGTGTCACTTCTTGTACCAAGAAAGTACATCAACCATGCACCAATGCATGTATGCCAAATCCACAAAACAAGTGCCAATCAAACTACTAGTAGGTGCCTCTACCAATGTACTAGAAGTGTATCAATCATGCATCAACTATATATCAGACTCATCAATGATTTACAACATGATCAAATCATCAACTCACCAACTACATGTCCCAATATGTAGTCCAACCATATGCCAAATGCATGCACAAAGATATCCAACAAAAATGATTCAATAATACATCATAAGATATATCAATGAAACTAAAAATATGTACCAGCCATGTACCACAATAGACCATCCTCAATCCTCCATTTAATACAGAAAATACTAAGAATCCAACATTACATGTACTACTGC
>JASDQU010754333.1:0-10772 GCA_032191745.1 Picea mariana | reverse complement strand
CAGAAGACACACAATACAAGAGAGACATAGATTTACGTGGTTCACCCAGTGTGGGCTACGTCCACCAGAGAAATTGCTAGGTCCTTCCTTTATTATTATCCAGCAAATGAAGGGATACAACCTACAGCAAAACCCGCTGTAACTTCCTCTTCTTTCTCTCACAGTCTCCTCTCTCAGAATAAAATATTCACCATCATTCATAGCCATAATACATTTCCCTCATAAAAGAGGGTTTCCTTCCAGGGCAAAAAAACCTAACATAATCTCTATCGTTAGATCTGCGACCTTATAATGAACGGTCTAGATTTACAATGAAATTACAATATACTTTTACAAGGCAATTTTTGCTTCGGGAGCTTCGCCCCCGAACCCCCGCTGGGGACCCGCTTGCCCCCAGACCCCCCAGCCGGGGGGATGGACCCCCCGGACCCCGCAGAGGGGGTACCCCCCCTCTGCACTCCCCCACGTAGAAGAGTGTACATACTTCTGGGGTGTAAATACTTCATGGGGTATAAACACGGCTGAAAGCAAAAGACCTCTAAATCAGGAAGATAATCAGGCTCCACAACCAACATCAATCAATATGAAGGAAACTACAGAAGAGTATATCATGAACCCAGATGGAATACATCAAAAAAATGTCACTTACTCCCAGGTATCAAAATTTCTTTCTTGGTCATTGTTATACTTGCAAAAATTTTGCACATAAGGCACTTAATTGCAGAATCAATGAAAGGAACAATTATGAAAGAAACATGAATGGTGTAAATAGAATATATGGAAATAATCGTGTATTTGTCAACATAAGTTATAATTCATTTTCCCCATTGATGGACAAAAATATTGTATGCTACAAATGTGATTATCTTGGTCACAAAGTATGAGATTGCAGATATATGAATGAAGATGTCCCTATGCCAACCACAGTATGGAGAAGGAAAGAGATTCCAAACAATGAAGATTGTCGAAAAACATTGACCGCTAAAGAATGTAAAGAAAAAGATGAATGGTACATAGATAGTGGATGTTCTTCACACATGACCAAGGATCAAGACAAATTCATCAACTTGAAGAGAATGGGTGGCAATGTTGCATTTGGAGATGACTCACTTACCAAAATAGTTGGAAAACGTGTAGTAGAGCTTGGAAGAAAAAATGTAAAAGAAAAGAATATCCTATTGGTTGAAGACTTGAATAATAATCTACTCAGTGTTAGTAAAATGTTTGATCAAGGATATACTGTCATGTTTGACCCACAAAAATGCAAAATCAAAGATGAGGGTTCAGGAAGATTGGTTGCAACTGCAACGAGAAGACCAAGTAACATATATGTCCTAAATTCATGAAAAATCTCCAAGGAAGAAAGAGACCATAAAAATGAAGTGTTATTAAGTGCTATATGTTTAGGAGGAGCAACCCCAAAGATGAGAGTTATATTTTTCCATTAAACTCATGGGGAGAAACCCTACCCTTTTCCATTGATTTCAAAGGGGGAGAGAAATTGGGATCATGATGACAGGGGGAGCATCATTGTTGCCATCAATGACAAAGGGGGAGATTGTTGGAAGATTGATTGTTGTCATTGATGTCAACCCTAGTCATTGGTTTTGGACTGCAATATTGATGAAGGTATTTGGACATGAAGGATAGTGCACATGTAGACAAAACACCCATGGATGGATAGTATACATAATTTATTTCCGGTGGTAGGTAGCATGTCACATGGATCCTCATGGTTCAGGAGAAATGAATTTTTGAAGATGACAAAGTGAATTGAAGAGGGAAGTACAGGTCGGCCCTAAAGGTAATTAAAGAGAAGAATTACAAAATAATAAAGTGTCAGGTCGACCCTAATTTCAAAAGGAAGTGAAATAACGGGGATAAATACATATCATTAAACATTCATTTTACATACATAAGTCGAATTTGAGAGGAAATTTGAAGTAAAGAAGCTTGTATTTCAAGGGAGGATGAAGTCTTTTGGTGATGTGTTCTAGGCTATGTTATTTATAGGTCATCTTACCATTTTCACTATAACATTTTTCCTAGAACAATTCAGATGGTGAAATTGATATGGTATTGAGAATACATAGCTAGGTAGTTGTGCTAAAAATTTCATCTCTTTATGCGCTACAATTTTTGAGATACACTCTGTGGAAGATAGGGTTTTTGACTTGTCCTGAAGCTAGTCATAAATAGGTGTTCCGGGTAAAACAATCATAAATTATTCATAGATAATCCAAATGAGGTGATACCAATTTCATTGGAAATAGTATAGGTTGTAGTTTCTTTTGTGTGAGTTTCTGAATAGGATGTTAAATATTCGGCGTGAGGAATTCTATTCAAGTTCGCTCTCCTGAATAAACCAAAATTGAATAAGTTCTACCATTGTCTATATAAATTCTTTCTGGGGAGGACTCAAGGACTGAAACTTGGAGGAGTTTCATAGAATACATTGAGTAATATTATCTACAGGATCAGAGTAGTCCAAGAATTGAATAATTTCATAAGTTGAACAAGTCTCATTAAACATTATCAGGTTCCATGTGATGGTTGGTTGATGGTTATGGTTTAATGTAAAGTTTTATTATCTCTCATATATTCTTGGGTGGAAGGAAGGGGCAAGGATGGAGAGTTCAACCCTCTCTTGATATTGGAAGATTGTATCTTCCTTTTGGAGGTTTATCCCTCCCTTTATATTTGGAAGTTGGAGCTAACTTTGGAAGTCATTACTTCCCTTGAGCAATAATTGTTGATTATTTCTCTTATATTGTGCATGGTGTATTGTGGTGTATTGGTGTAACTCTTATACTATTGTTCATTTCTCATTGGATATAATTGAATGGCTTAAGTATAATTTGAAAATGTTTTTAAATTGTACTTGATATTGATTCACCCCCCTCTCGGTATCATCAACATTATCTCTCAAGACCATTCTTAGTGAACTCTCAAGTCCTATCAAAGAGAGCATGGGACAATTCAATTCCGCCAAGGATCTATGGCTAAAGCTAGAGGAGACATACCAAAGCAAGAAGGAAGTTATTGAAGACAAAACCATCAATGAAGGTAAAGAATCTCCAAAAACTCTTGATTGCATTATTTCTAAATGTAATGATCTTGAAGACATTCAATTGAAGATAAAGAATCATGTGATGATGTTGGAAAAAATGAAGATATTGAATATATTTCAAATAAAGGTAAAGAATCCTCAAAGACCCTTGATTGTAAAAATTCAAAATGTGATGATATTGAATTTTTCTCTACAAGTGAAGAAGGAAATTTAGAAATAGTTTGTATAGAATCAATTGATTGGTATCCCATGGAAGAAGTAGAAGAAAAACTATTGGAGCTTCAAGAGAAAGTTAAAAGAGGTCTATATGAATATAGCAATCACCACTATTATATATACTATACCTATCTTTCAGATAACACTAAAAAGTTTCTTAAGAAGATTCATAGGCACATCTCAAAGTTGAAGGAAATGCTCAAAGAAATAGAAGAGAATAGTAAGACTCAATTAGAAGAAAAGGAAGAAGAGATCACAATACTAAAGAATGAAAAAGAAGATAAGAAGGTAGATGATGAGATTAGCAAAATTTGTGAAATTATTGTTCATCTCAAGACCCAAATTGAAGAAGCCAAAAGGGTAGACGAACTATTGAAGAATCAAGTAAATGAAAAGGAAGATTCATGTCATAAGTTAGAAGTTGAAGCTGTTGATCTTAGAAAGAAAGTAGAAAAGTCAAACAAATTCTTGAATAGCTCACTAATCTTGAATGAGATCTTGGAAAGTCAAATATCACCATATGATAAATCAGGTCTTGGATACAAGGGAGAAGCTACATATGCTGAAGCAAGCACCTCAAAGAAGCATGAGGTAAGTCCCTCGCTCTCAAAGGATGAAGATAATGTTGCAAATCAACCATCTACACAAGGGAATGAAAGTTTCAAAAGAACAAATCAAGGAAGACATCAAGAAGTCATCCTTACACCTCAAAGAAGATGGAAATCAAAGCTAAGGTATAAAAGTATTTTTCATGGTCAATGTTATTCATGTAATGAATATGGCCACAAAGCTTTGGAATGAAAATATCATACAAAGAGAGATAGTGGAAGAATTCATAACACCATAAGGTATTGGATATGTGATCAAGTAGGACACATTGTCGTTTAGTGTCACATCATGAGATGCTACAACTCTAGTGGATTTGGACACAAATCCAAGGATTTTTGGAACACAAGAAGAAGGTCCATGATAAGGACTTCATATAGCATGACTAGAAGAAGGAATGAAGTAAGGAAGGGAGACATCTTTGAAAATATGGAAGCTCAGATCTCAAGTTATGAGAAGGAGGGACACCTTCAGAAGTGGGTGAAGACGACTGAATAACCAGATCATAATGGAAGCCTTAAGGGAGGCTCAAGTGTGTCATCTATTGAAGCATATGTGGGTGATAGTGGTATCATTCACATACATATGCAGGCTGACCTATGAGTAGGTCACGTAAATGCACAATTTGTTTGTGCAACAGGCCGCATATATGTGGTAAAGCCTAGGAAAAAGGGCTATGCACATTGGTTGCAGCTTGATGTGATGATATAACTCTGTGATGTAGGGTTTGACGTAGTTTATTGCAGGTTCTGACATTTTTTGTTGTAGGTTTTCATGATTACATATTGGATTGTGTAAGGTGATGATATAAAATAAAAGGCCATCTTGGATGCATGACACTAACCCATGAGTATGGATTGAGGCATTTTTTCTCGAAGAAAAATATTGGTTATGACAGTGAAGTTATGGCACCTTGTTTATGTGATATATCTTGATGATTCTAGCTAGATATATCATTTATCTATTGAAGCACACTAATAGTACATGTATTGTTGGATGCTTATTATTTGTTGTATTAAATGGAGGATTGAGGATGATCTATTGGGGTACATGGCTGGTACATATTTTGAGTTTCATTGATATATCTTATGATGTATTATTGAAGCATTTTTGTTGGATATCTTTGTGCATGCATTTGGCATATGGTTGGACTACATATTGGGACATGCAGTTGGTGAGTTGATGAGTTGATCATGTTGTACATCATTGATGAGTTTAATCTATAGTTGATGCATGATTGATACACTTCTAGTACATTGGTAGAGGCACCTACTAGTATTTTGATTGGCACATGTTTTGTGGATTTGGCATACATCCATTGGTGCATGGTTGATGTACTTACTTGGTACAAGCAATGATACATGTTGATGTACTTTCTTGGTACAAGAAATGATACATGTTGATGTACATGTTTGGTACACTCATAGATGGTATATGTTTGGATGATAGTACTTGGCTAAAAGAACACCATTGGTAGATGCATGGGGTTGGAATAATGATAGAGGCACATGGTTGGGATGTTGATGGAGGCATATAATTGGTATACTATTGGCACATGTTTCAGTACATGATGTATTTGTTCATTCATTAACATATATTTTGCTTCATGATGTTTGGTATGGAATGAGATTTATGCATGGACAAGTCCAAGGATCGCCATGTGGTAGCATATTGTTCATTTTGCAGAGAAGATAGGGGTGGACATACCCAAAGAGGGAGCCATTCTTCTTCTTCCTATGATTCTAGAAGGAGATATTTATCAGATGCATACTTGGTAATATAGCCCTATATTTGAAGAAAGAACACAGAGGAATAATTCTAGTAGGAGCGATGGTCACAGGGGGAGTATGAGAAATGTATTTTATCATATTGATATCCCTTGTTAAAAAGGGGGAGAGATTATTCAGGCAGGGGGAGTATCCCCAAGGAAAGCTCAAGCATGGGAAAAGCCCCAAGAGGAGAATGACCCTTTGCCATTGATGTCAAAGGGGGAGAGATAGTCACATTGATGTGATTGATGACTATCGATGTAGACTATTCCTTCCCTACATGTTGACATCAATTATTGGTGTTTACATCAATGTTGGTATTCCCATCAATGCCAAAGGGGGATATTTTTGAATCATGTTTTCAGTGATGCCAAAGGTTTAATTAATTGATTTCAACGGACTGATGCCAAAGGTAAATTAATTGATTGATGTCAAGTGATTGATTGATGGCAAGTGATTTATTGATTGATTGATGCCAGAGGATTATTTAATGATGTCAAAGGTCAAAGGTTTGATATATACATGTCTTATCATAGCATATTGATGAAGATGGATCAATGAGTTGTCATTGATACATGATACATAGATGAAGATGGATCAATGTGGTTTCATTGGTATATGATGCATTTTTGAATTGACATTTATTGTCTTATCATGGTTGATATGGTGTACAAATGGATGAACACCAAAGTGGTCCCCTTATGGTGAAAGCCCTCACGGGAAGAAGCTTTGCAGTTGAATTATCCTTGAAGTATGGTTATGCTTCTATGTCGAATAATGAGTTGAATATCAGTGAATATTTTAGTGGAAATATCCTAGATGGATAGTGCTTGTCATGCCATTTCCGGTGGTATGTGGAATGTCACATAATTCCTCATGGTTTGAGAGTTATGGCCATACGAAGTTGGAGGACCCTCATATGTAGGCTTGAAGCCTCAAAAGATCAAAGAAGTAAAAGAGCTTGCAAAGAAAAGAATTTTATTTAAATGATAAAGAAAAGTGAGAAAGTCAAGGAGGAATATTTAAATGGATAACTTTCTATTTATGGAAAGTGGTTAACCTAGAAATAGGTAAAGTGAGCTAGAAATGGGTTAACTGACCTAGAAATGGGTTAAGTGACCTATAAGTGGGTTAAGTGACCTAGAAGATTATTCTAAGGAAGTTGTTTGGAGAGTATAAATAAGAGGAAAGGGTCTCTTTTGGATATATATCTTTTGTGTCTCTTGTGTACCTCTTGAGAATGTATCGAAGATCTATTCAAAGAGAGAGAAAGACTGGAGGATCTTATGAACGCATCAAATTTTTGGCAAGTCTGAGATCATGACGACAAAAGTTTTGGAAGCTCAGAAACCCTAGTTTATGAATTATACGCGAGCTGTAGTGAGACAGGGCGCATACATACATGGGATAAATGAGGAAAGGGCATGTACAGTGGATGAATTCATGTAGACTTGTGTGTGAGCTGGTGCCAGATGCTTGAAGACTGAAGTAGGTTCTAGATCTGTATTCTGTGGGCTCAAATATGCCATAGAAACTTTGGTATGGTTACACTATTGTCTTGATGGATACTATTGCTTGTTGTATAGTGAATGCTTAAGGCATTCTTGGTATGGTTGTTGTGATTTGGTCTATGTTGGTTGATGGAGTGAGAAACACTCTTATGATTCAGTGCTGATATGATTGCTATAGCATGTTGATTGCTTATACATGATTGAGTAGCATTCATATTGTATTGTTGAGGATCATGAGTAAGTTGTTGGAGATATTGGATGTATTGTGGCTAGTAATGGGTCAGATTGGATAGTAAGAGACATAAGAGAATGTGATTGAAGGTTGCAGAGGATCTGAGTGAGTGATGAAAAGAAAAACCTAATTTCTAAAAAGGTATACGCATGTTGTAGTACAGACTGGTCACGTACATACACGAGTTGTACTATTGGTATGACGGGTACATACACGTGTTGCACTAACGACAGGTCACGTACCTATTGACAGATTGACATATATTGAGGATTGTTTCCTCATCTCATATGGTGCAGAGGATGTAAGATGATTCTTGCATTATAGAGCTGGTGCTCTTGTAGAGTTGTATTTTATTTAGTTGTTATTGATAACCCAAGGATTATAGTTCGTAATAAAAAGAAAATTGTACATACATCTTGTGTTCCTTGTGTTCCTTGTGATGATGATTTGTTGATGATATATTGTTGATATATGTTTCTCATATATGTTCTCATCTAACTGATTATAAATGAGAGAAATAAGTAATGATTTAATGGTGATTGTTAACTAAGGAGTTTTGTGTCGGGGAAGTTTTGGGAAAAAGAGCCCCACACTCATTCACCCCCTCCCGCCTCTAAGTGTGGTCGTTGTGTCCAACATTTGGTATAAGACTAGGCCTTCACTATAAGCCTTAAAAATCTTGCAGGAGATCCATAGACACACAAATTGATCATTAAGTTCCAATCCTTGATGATGAAAACTATTCTACGTCTTGGAGAATAGAAATGAGAGTGCATTTGAAAGAGATGGGAGAAGGTATTTGGAAGGAAGCCATTGTTGGTTCATTTTCCTTGAAGAACAAGTCAAAGTATGCAACTCAAAGGGAAGGAAAGAATAATGATGCATTTGTTGGAAGATTGGTTATTGTCATTGATGTCGACCCTAGTCATTGGTTTTGGATCGCAATATTGATGAAGGTTTTGGACATAAAAGATAGTGCACATGCAGAAAAGACACCCGTGGATGAATAGTATACATCATGTTGTTTCTAGTGCTAGGTCCCACGTCACATGGATCCTCATGGTTGAGGAGAAATGAATTTTTGAAGATGACAAAGTGAATTGAAGAAGGAAGTACAGGTCAGCCCTGAAGATAATTAAAGAAAAGAATTACAAAATAATAAAGTTTCAGGTCGGCCCAAATGTTGAAAGGAAGTGACATAAGGGGTATAAATACATATCATTATACATTCATTTTACACACACAATTTGAATTGCAGAGGAAATATGAAGTAAAGAAGGACGGATTTCAAGGGAGGTTGAAGTCTTTTGGTGGTGTGTTCTAAGTTATGTTATTTATAGGTCATCTTACCATTTTCACTATAAGTGTTTTTCTAGAATGATTCAGATGGTGAAATTGATATGGTATTGATAAGACATATCTAGGTAGATGTGGTAAATATTGCAGCTATTTATGCCTTATAATTTTGGACTTACACTCTGTGGAAGATAGCGTTTTTTACTAGTCCTGGAGCTAGTCATAAACAAGTGTTCCGGGTAAAATAGTCATAACTTATTCATAGAGAATCCAAATGAAGTAGGAACAATTTCATTGGAAAGCGTACATATTTTTCATTTCTTGTGTGTAAGTTTCAGAATCGGATGTTAAATATTGAGCGTGGGGCATTCTTTACAAGTTCACTCTCCTGAATAAACTAAAATTGAATAAGATCTACCATTCTCTCTATAACTTATTTTTGGGGAGGATTCAAGGAGTGAAACTTGGAGGAGTTTCATAGAATACATTCAGTAATATTATCTGCAGGATCAGAGTATTCCAATAATTTAATAATTGCAGAAGTTGAAGAAGTCTCAGGAAGCATTATTAGGTTCTATGTGATGGTTGGTTGATGGTGATGATTTAATGTAAATTTGTATTATCTCTCATATATTATTGGGTGTAATGAAGGGGAAAGGATGGAGAGGTCAGCCCTCTCTTGATATTGGAGTATTGTATCATCCTTTTGGAGGTTTATCCCTCCCTTTATATTTGGAAGCTGGATCTACCTTTGGAAGTCATTACTTCCCTCGAACAATAATTATTTATTATTTCTCATATATTGTTCATGGTGTATTGTGGTGTATTGGTGTAACTCTTATATTATTGTTCATTTCTCATTGGATATAATTTAGTGGTTTAAGTATAGGTTGAAAATGTTTTTAAATTGTACTTGATACTGATTCACCCCCTTCTCAGTATCAACAATTGGTTTCAGAGTGGGTTGCCTTCAGTATAGTTTAACCACTAGAAGGAAGATCCTAAGCAGAAATGAAAGAAAACATTCCAAATGGGATTCCACCATTTTGATGGAAGCAATATTGAATACTGGAGTAATAGAATGGAAACTTACTTGAAAGATCTTGGGGGAGATGTTTGGTTCTCAGTTGCTTCAGGATACAATGCTTTGAAGCAACCAAATACTGCAGCTCAGAAGGAAGCAAAAAGGAACAACAAATTGGCAATAGATACCATCCTGGATGGATTGACATATTCAGTGAAATCTAAGGTGGGATCATGTTCATCAGCAAAAGAGATTTGGGACAAGCTACAAGACCTTTATACAAGGGAAGAAGCAGAAGAAGAAGAAGAAGAAGTTGAAGCAAATTACAACATCTCATATTTCAAAGAAGCAAATAGAGGTCAGTTCTTTTGCTTTAATTGTGGAGTAGGACATGTTGAATTTGAATGTCCTCATCCAAGGATTGAAAGAGATGACACTGAAGAACAAAAGTCCAATGATGAAGAAGAAAATCATGAAGCGAAAATGATTCAACAAGAAGATGAGAATCTTAAAAAATTGAAGCATGTTGGGATTGAAAATAGCAAGCTCAAAGACACACATAGAAAACTAAGAAGTGAATTGGGTAGTTGTGAAAACAAAGTTGTAAGATTGAAGAAAAAATTATAAGACTTTTATAAACTAAGAGAATAAACCATTTCCTTGAAAAATTTACTCGAAGAAGCAAGAATAATAGAATAAGTAAAGAATGTCCAAATGATGAAGAAAGACGAAGATTGTGAGAAACTTGAAAAAGAAGTTGTCTCATTGAGGAAGAGCTTAACAAATTCTCAAGTGCCAAAATACTTAACACATATTGGATGCATGGGTGAAACTTCATACAAAGAAGATGAAATACCAATAAGAAGGTTGAAGAAAGAGCTACACAGACAATTGATGAGAAGTGTACCAGGATACATGAAAGAATGAATGATTACAAAAGAGATGAATATCCAAGAAGACCTCCTACCTTCAGGAATCAAAGAAGATTCAATCAGTATGAAGGAAACTACAGAAGAGTAGATCATGAACCCAGATGGACTACATCACA
>JASDQU010754332.1:31092-41092 GCA_032191745.1 Picea mariana | reverse complement strand
TGCCTTGGTGGAAAAGAGTTAAGTTTTGAGGTTTGACTCGCCAAGTAGCTCAAGGCATAGATATGGGTATATATTGAGTGAAAGAGGCATAGTCTAAGTGATGTACTCTTGGGTTGGTCTAACTGATGAGTTGGAAACAAAACAGTGCCACACGACCCTAGGTATTGGGCGACTTGGGTGCACCAAGTCGAGTTCCCCAAGTAGACTGTGGGCGTGTGACAGATAGTATCAGAACAAACTTTGAAGACAGTTTGGTGATCTCTTCACCATTGTCACCTTTGTGAAAGATGGTATCAAATCTTATTGATTACAGAAGTGATTGCAGAAGTCACCGCGGAAGTGATCACAACAGTTGATCGCAAAAGTGGTCATTTTTTTCAAGATCGTAAAGTCAAGTAGTTTTGAGTTGCGACAAATTGAACGCTACATCATGTAGTAACTAGACTCAGGGAAGGGAGAGGTATGTGTGACGAGTCAAGACTCAAACAAGTTGGGGTGACCATAGGTTTGGTGCAACTCAAGGTAGCATCACAAAGTTGGGTCACAAACTTAACATGGACACTTCGGACGAATTTGATTGAGACATCTCCATGCTGAGCTTTGCCAAGTGCCATCAATTGAATCATGTTGTTGTTGAAGTGTGACAAGCTTCAGAGAAGTTGGGCTTACGAAAACAAATTGGTTTGACAGATTGGGAAAGTGTGGGATTGGTGCCTTGGTGTCAAAGACATCCAAGATGTGGACAGATGGATCAATGGAAGATAAGGAAACTTGAACGCGTCACAAGTTTGTGACTCAGGTGATTTTTGAAGTGGATGGACGAACTTGGATTGGGGTCACAACAAAAGCAATATAACAGTTGTATAATTTTGGAAGGAAACCAAGGTGATTTCATGTGGACGGTTGGTAGCTTGGATGAGTCATAGAACCATGGGTGCCATTAGACAAGGTCCGGTTATCTCTTAAGTTATTGTGTTTCCTAAGAGTTGTGATGATTTCTTTGAAGGGAATTCAGGTGGCTTGGTGGTTCAAGTGCAACTCATTTCCATTGTGAAAACCAATAGACTTGGGAGTGGCTCTAGTAGTGCAGACTTCAAAGGAGTCACAAAGTAGTTGGGATGCCTTGAAATGGGTGAGTGTGTGGTAAGCTTGGGGTGACCTAGTTGGACGAGTCCAGTCGTGGACTTAGGAAAATTTGGATGTGGCTGTGGAGGTGTCTTAGGAATATTCCTAACTCTTTGATGAGGCACATTAGAGGGATTGTTGTAGTGGAGCAGACACTGTGGCCAAAACTGTGCCAAGTTTGAGAGGATGGATGAGGCACCTTGATGTGAGGGTGCCTTAGACGAATTTGTTGGGTCATGCGATGACTTGATAGTCACAACGATAGTGCTAGAGTATGCGATGCTTGTGGAGGCGCAAGGTAGTTTTGTTATAAGTGATTGATGGGGTTAACAAAGAAGTTGACCAAGAAATGTTGACAGTCAACCTGAATGGGAAGAACATAGAGCAAGAAACTTGGGCGATGTTCTCTCACCTTTGGTATGGAACATTGGATGAGGTAGAGTGCTCCTTAGTGGCTTGTGGATGATCTTGAGATGACTCAAATATCCTAAGGGGTCCTTGGTTGATGTTGGTAGGAGTATTGGCTTAGACGTGTCTATGCATGTAAGTTATTTAGGGTGTCTCATTCTACTTAGGGTGCTTTGGAAATTTTATTGGAGAATTTGAGGAGTGTGGGTGCATTGGCCACACTCATTGCAAATGTTGAGTTGTGGAGAGGTGACTCAACAGAAGAAGGTGAGTACTTGAGGACTTGCCTTAGTTTTGAGGATTGAGCAAATGGGATATATTAAAAAACGAAAAGATAACTTAGGCATGAGCATTCCTATTGTCTTGGGTAGCGTGGTTGAGCGTCAATCTTGATCATTTCAAGGCATGGAAAGGTGGATGTAGTAGAATGGATGGGTGGATTGAAGTAATGGTGCAGTGGTGGTTTGGACGTGCAATACTTGGAGTGGATGAGACATTTCATATCCAAGGATGTAAATGAAGAGGATGGGGAGAATTTGGCCAAGGAAGCCAAACTTGTGGACTTGATCACAGTTTGAGTTGCAAGAGTGGAGTTGGTTGGATGTGTGATGCACAAATATTTCCTTGACTCTTCCCAGACTTGGATGTGCAATGCACAAAGATTTCCTTGACTCTTCCCATACTTGGATGTGGCACAGATCCTGTTTGTTTATATCATATTGGCTCATCACTGAGAGTTGGGAAATAGAGTCAAGTTGTTTTGGAAAAAAATGTTTTGGGTGACTTCACAATGCAACAAGGCAAGAGGTTGCCTTGGTTCGAGGGCATTGTCTATTTGGATTGAATTGTGGATGCAAGTGATTGGTTTTTCCCATGATAGATGTGCATTCACAAAGGTGAACGTGAGGGCTGGATTGGCCATTCGACCAAATCAACAATTGAGTGAGTTAGTGCATAGAAACATGGAAAAGGGGTTGAACAATGAATGCACAGTAGATTCCAAAGTGCAGTGCAACACTTGGGTGTTGTGGATGAGATTCTTGATAGATATTGAAAATGGAAGTAGTGGGGCATGAGTGATCTTTCCTTGGTGTTTGGGAGTTGGATGGAGTGACAGAAATGTGGATAGAAAAAACCAAAGTTCAGACATGAGGAAGTACATCTCAAGACTTGCACACGATGGTTGGGCTAGCTACCCAACTAGTGCAGGACTTGGGGTGCAAAAATGTATAGAGACATGGTAGAAATGGTTGAAGTAAGGGAACAACAAGAGGTCATGGGAGTTTAACGCTTAGACATTTTTTTTTGTTTTGATTGAGGTTGCGATAGTGGTGGATACAATAGAAAAAACAATGGAGAAGAGTATGGTCAATGTAGTGTAACAGTGGTAGTGTGGGAATTGCAGACCGAGTTGGGGAGGAGACGCCTGTAACACCCATCTAAGATGTTAGGCAATTAATCACTCATTAAATACATATGCATTAACAACTTTGAATTAACATAATTTCATTGATTTTCATTTCCACAACTCTTTTACATTTTCTCAATGATAATTGTAAATAACATGATGAACTAAGTAATATGTTAACTCTAAGATTTAAAAGTTAAAACAAAAGTAAAATAAAACACCAATGAAAATACATCCTCCATGGTCTGTTGAAGCTCATCAATTGCAATGTAGCTTTGCTAGTAGTAGGAACATGCTTCCAACCATTCTTTTCCCTCTTGCCCAGAGTGAAACAACAGAATCCTCACAACCAACTAGGAGCCTAGCCGACTTCCTAGCTCCAAGAAACCTTTCGGTTTCTTGGCCCTCCGTACCCATGAATCCAAGAACAACAAAGCACAAATGCTCAAAGAAAACCATCATAAGAAATATGTCTTCCAAAGATTTCACAATCTCTTATCATGCTCAAACCTCTCATCCTCCTCCTCACCAATTCTTCTCCCTATTTATCAAGTTTCCATACACCCTTCCCCAAGTCTCCTCAACCACACTCATTATTATCCATCAATCTCCCTTATATAGATTTTTGGGAAAAGACTAAAATAAAACTAAAATATAAATGACTTGCATTAAACAACAATAAATAAAATGCAAAGTCTTTCTTCTCATGCTAGCTAATAAATGCAATTTGACAATTTTCCCCAAAATGTACATGACAACCCACCATGTTCATTTAATTCATCATACCAACCATTAATCAAAGTCAAAGAAGACATTTAATGCTTCTAGATATTTTGTATGCAATATCATTTACATAATCAATAAACATTCAATTAAATAGTTAATAATCTACTTTAATAATTAATACATTAATTAATTGTACTAGTGTACATGTGTAGGGTATGTGTGCGTAGCTAGCGGACACATATCTCATGCATGTACTAATAATAAACAACCATTGACTCTAGTGCATAGTTCATATATGATCAATCCAAGACATGTAGGACAATAGATCAAGTAATGCATCATTTAATAATCTTAACAAACAAAATTACACCAATTCATCAATAACTCATTATCACACTTAAAATATCAGTAGGAAATCAAAAGAGGGTTTTAAACGTGGTAGGAACCAAGTGAGTAAACAATAGTAGCATCTCTAATCCCCAATCAATATTCTCAACTAACATTGAAGCATCCTTCCTTCCTAACCTAGTTCCATCTTCCATACTATCCTTTCCTCTCTTGGACTAAGCTGGAGCATCAACTATATTGACCTAACTCCAGATAGAACCCGTAAGTGGAAGTGTCATACATCTTGACCAAGCTTCCCCAACAGGCAACTAGCAGTCACCATCACACGTCTAGGGGAGCGTGACTTCACACAACCCTCCCACGACTCTAGGTTTCGAAGGATAAATGGTGGGCAATACCTCCACCCCTCCTTATAGAACTAGGGTCAACACCCTACATCAAGCCCTATTGTGCAACTATTGTTCTTAGAGTCAAGTCATCAAACAACCACTCTGGGAAAGCCGTGTGTCTTGTCAAAACCACACTTACCACAAATCATAGAAATATTTTGAATCATAAATTAAATGATAATTATAACTTATAACATATACTATCTTCTTGATGTCTATGACATCCATGTTACCTCATCACTCTAGTCATTTGGCTATCACATAGATCATCAACCTGTAGGTTAGTTCACCAATAACTCATATCCATGTATATACATCATAATTTCATATAAGAATCCATATATGTATTGACGTTCAATTAAGAAATGTATGTTTATTTTTATCATGTCTTGCATCTGTTATGTATTCACAACATAACTTTGAATTGGTATCCATGTGCCTAAATTCCACATCTTAATTTGCATGTTTAAACAAAACAAAGAGTTATCATCATCATGAGCATATAACAATGAAAATAATAGTATGCAACACATAAATAGGTCCAGATGTACACTTGTCACATGTCTATATCAACATTGTTGAGTCAAAATAGTTGTTAAGCAATGAATTACTAATATGAGAAAAATCAAAGTTCTAACTACCTAAAGCCAAAATATGGGGCGTTACAACATCTTTCCAATGTGACAAACAAATTGGTCGCACACAACTTTGGGCGGAGAGCAGTGTGGATGGTTGCATGTGGTTGCGAATGGTTGTATTGTGAATTGAAATTTTGGGTTTCCACTTCGCAGGGAAACTTGGGGTTTCCACTTGATATAAATTGGGGGTTTCCAGTTGGCACAAAACTTGGGGTTTCCAACTGACTTAGTTGTGATGGGGGCATGAGTTCAAGTAGAGAATTGGAGACGACAAATTTGTGTGTGTTTCCTAAACAAAAATGAATTTTTGTGGGGGAGGATGCAAGGCCTTCAGTGAGGAGGGAACACGACACCTCTGTCCGACCAACATGAACGAAGAAGTTGAGGTTTCCTAGGCATCTTGGAGGACGTGCATTCCTATGGTTGGGTAGGTCATTTGACGAGATGGCTGAGTTGGACACGCTTGAGATGGAGGACTTGGTTAAGTGACTTGTGGAGGTGAGCCAAGAGTTATATGGATAGAAACTCTACACTTAGGGATAACGATGGGCGTGATTGCAATGGGAGAGCATGGTGTCTTGAGTCACATGTTGTCGTAGATCGTGACCAATGGATGAGCTCACCATGCAGACGTCTTGGGCATGGCATCCTTGGGAGTTTTTTTGTGAACGACTCAAGGTGCGGAGATGCAGAGCCGACTCATGTGGCGACCTTGAGTGCATCACAATTTGGGTGCATCATGACTTGAGTGAGACACATAGTGGGGTGAGTTGGTTGTTTGGCTCGACCTCACCCAAAGGATGCGATGGTTCAGGCAAGAATTGATGCGACAGTTTGAGGAGGAAGACACATATATATGGTAGAGTTATAATGAGATAGAGAAAACAATTCAGGAAGCATAAACACCAAGATCTCTGAGGAAAATTATGGCAGAGAGGGGTGAGCTCCCCCAAGGATCCAAGTTGCTCCACATTGGACGACTTTTGTTGCCTTGCGAAGGTTCTATGGTTAGATCTAGGGAGAATCCTCTTTGGATTGAGTTCATCTAGAATGATGGTTTTGGATTTGGGTAAGGTGTGTGATGGTGAGAAGTCTTGCGTCAAGGATGTGAGATGAGTACGCTCGCGATGGTGTGAGGAGGACATGAGGTGACAGGGTCAATCAAGTCGGGCGACTTGGAATTTTTTTTATCTTGTGTATGAGCCAAGTGCACCCTTCTTGTATCGACACATTGTATTCTACCTCATTGTAACATCTTGCATAATAAGAAGCTTTGTATGGGTGTTAGGTGTTAGGCTGCTGAATTGAAGCTTTGAATGACCTAAAACACTAAATTGTCAAACCAGGGTTGGTAAACTTTGAGCTGCTACACTGTATGTGTGGGTAAGGCTTTAGTCTCTATCTGAATGCTATCCTTAGAAGAAAACACACAATTATTCTGAGAACTTGAATCTTAATAACTATCTTGAAACTGAGCATTTCCTATTTAAGTCATCAACAGAAAACAGTCTTGAGCTCAAATGTTGGTGCTGCTATTTCTATTCAAAAGTGTGGTTCCACAAAATTATTTTACCTCTATGTCCAATCATCTACCATCATCATTTATGTTTAAGTCATGACACCAAGAGTATTTTCGAAAATGCATTCATTCTGAGAATCAAAAATAAATCTAATTCTGTCTACAGGAAAACAGAGTACTACCCTACCTACTGGTACCAGGAGCTCCCTTTGATTTAACTGTAATCTAACTATTCTAATTGGGTAGGGTAACTAATTATCTAACCAAAGCAAAGCTCACTCAATCTCTAAGTGATATTCGAATTGAAAATGAAAAGCCAAACAAACCACATTCATACTCTAAACCCTACAGGCATCAGTCATGCGTTTAATACTCAGCAACGTCAAAGGTAACAATACGCTGGAACGATTCAGTTGAGGAATAAATAAACACGATTCTGAAACAACTAAATCGATGACACACTATGAGCTGCAGATATACCATTCATGTAAGCAAATGTTAACACACTGAAACAACTAAATCTATGAATGTTAAGCTACCTCGTATGCAAGTTCTAAAACACTAAAATGAACTAAATCTGAAACAGAGTAACACGGCGATTTGAACCGGTTTGGCGGGCCCAACCAAACGGTACAAATGCCGGAGGAAAGAACCAGAACTAACTACAGCATTCTATGCAAACATTGTATAATCTTTACGCTCCATTAACTCAAAAGAGAATACTTCAAATCATATATCAGTCAAATAGCATGACGCAACAACAGTTTTGATATTCAGAAATGTGTGTTCGTAACATAACATAATCCAACCCGTTCTCAGGAGTGATCCTGAGTTTATATATAAATCCTAACAGTCTAAAGCAACAATACCTAAAAACAAAACGGATCCCCCAATCCAGAAATTGCTTGGAATCAAGTTTTTAAAACGTACTTCACATCTTCGTGACACGTAGTGTCACAAAGTGTGAACGATGAAGAATTAACGTCCCAGTTTCATCATTAGGCCTTCAAGCACCCTGTGGCGATGACTCCAGCTGTCGTGCGAATCTCTCTGTCTCCCATTCGGACCATAACGCAAAGATCTTGAGCGGCTCCATTGGTATCTCCACGGGTACGAGTTGGTACCTGGTACCGGCATCCTATTCCAAAAATAGAAGTGGTACCTAACCCAAGCGACATTAGTTCCAATATCAATTTAAATCATTAAAGTGCATAAAAATAGCTTGAAATGAAAAGATACCTTAAGTAACCCCATTGAATGGTAGGGAGATGTTAATTATGTCAAAACGAGGCCAAAAGGGTGGTACTGGCATATAAATGGAGGTCTGTGGAATATAAGATAGGCAAAAAACATGATCAAAACCGGAGACCAACATGCCCCCACACTGAAGTTCTTGCCTGTCCTCAGGGAACAAAAATCAAAAACTGGTAGCCATCAGAGGGTTGCAGCGGCTGCAACCAGCATTTGTAGCCTCTCCTGCTTCTTCAGATTCCTAATTTCTTTCTTAAGGACCCTGTTGATTATAACATGCTTCCTAGAAATCCTATGAAGTTGTCTGTTCCTTTTGAAAATACCCTTATTCCTCTACTTTATCCTTTCAACTTTAGATAAAAGGTGAGTTACCCTGAGCTTCAGGAGTTTGTTTTCGGTTTTAATATGTCTGTCTAATACAGGAGTTTGTTTTCCTTCAATCTGCTGTTCTTGCTCTCTAGTTTCGCCACCACTGGTTTCAAGGACCGACTGGAGGAAATCTCGCAGTGGGTTTCAACTGTTTGACCTTGTCCTGGCTGTGGTGAAGGACTAGATGCATGCGTGAGCTCTTCGGGACTTTGAGCAAGCGTGTGAAATCTATCGAAATTATGGTCTGAACTGAATTCAAGAGTGAATGCATTTGGGCTGCGTTCATAAGTATCAACTGGATCAAAATTACGATCTGGGATGAGTTCATAGTTTTCAATTGGATCTGGATGAGCTGGGCTGAGTGCAGAAGTGTCAACTAGATGGGGTTCAGGGGTGAACTCTCTTGGCATCTGAACAGGGGTACCAGTTGGTACTTGAATGGACTTATTCTGCACATTTCCTTTGGGTGTAGTGGCTTGCCGATTTGTTTTACGGTTCTTTTGAATGAGTTGGGACAAAGTCCAGGTCATCTCAGATGGCTCTGGGGCCTCCTCGTGGCCATCTATACTTTCCAATCTCTCTTGTGGGGGGTAACTGGGTACCGAGTTTTCCATTCTCGACAATACACTTTTACATTTTCTTTTTGGGTTCCTCCTAGGCTCATCAGCGGGCTCGACTAGTTCCTCCACATCAATTATGTTCTCGGCAGCCGGGGGAGAACTCGGGACTTCAATGTTCGCCTCTGTAGGTGTGGTGGCCTTTCCAGTTTCAGTATTGGTTTCTGCCTCGTCATCAATTGGAGGTTCGGGCTCAGGGTCCCCAACATGGTCTTTAGTCAGAGTTTTGACTTTCTTTTTCTTGGGGTTCAACTTTTTGTGTGGGGGAACATGCTTCACACTCTTAGTTTTAGACTGGGCACAGGCGAGGGTTTTTGCAGTGAAGAGGTCCCAAGTTTCTTGCTTCTTCGAAAGTGCAGATGTGATCAATATTTTAACTAGACCGAAGTGAAATAAAATCCCCCGAAACTCATTAGCTCTTTGGACCTGTTCGACCATCCTTTTTAAACTTTTTAACAAGAAATAGGGTATGTTCAGCGAAGTACCTGTGAAGTGTAACAGAAGTCGCGCATGGCAGGGGAATATGATGGTATATCGCCCCTCACACGTTAGGTAATGCTGGAGGATGACCAACACTTGAGCCCATTGTGGCTCCAGCCAAGACCGCGACGTTCCCTCGGACCATTTTGTGTCCCGGTACTGAGGTTTCAACAACTGCGCACAGAGGTTTTTATCTACCGGTTGTCCCTTCGTCCATCTTTGGCCTGTATTGGGCAATTGAATTGTCTCTGCAATGAACTCCTTTGTAACCTCGAACTCAAGTTCGCCCACCTTGGCGGTCCCACCTTCAAAATGTAGCGCAAACTGGAGTGTGATTGCATCGTTATACCCGTCGAACTTCTTTAGAAATGGCTCCCACCCTGCTTGCTTAAAAATATCTCTCGTTGCCCCATACTCCGGGAGGGCTTCCAAGTCGACGTATGTTTCTGGCTCGTGGCAATTTGCTACCATGGATCTTCTTGGCATTACAGGGGAAGTCTATCGGAGGGCAGCGAAGGTTGGATGAGAGGAGAGAATGCGATGGAGAATGTGGTCGGGAAGGAAATCATATGAAATATTTGAATTCTTGTGGAGATAGATAGGGTGTCGGAACATGATGAAGGTCGTACGAGGGTGTAGAGTTATCATATCCGAGTCAAATCGAACTTAGTCCCGGTAATGGTGTATGTTTATGACACAAAATGTCATGGTAGGTTAGTTCG
>JASDQU010754330.1:65957-79795 GCA_032191745.1 Picea mariana | reverse complement strand
TAAACTAAAAACCACTTAAGTAATAGTTTTAGTCTTCATAAATTTTTGGGGTAAAATGAAGAGAGTAATAATTTAATTAAAATCCGTGGTTTTAAATTGTAAAGAAGAAATAAATTATATAACTTGTGAAAGTGTAAAAAGATTTCAAATTAATAATAAAATGAAAAGAGTAAATAGCGCAACTGCCATTTTGGCCGTAATAAAAGGGGAAAGAAGGGAATAATAAGAATTAGGAAACTAAGGAATGGGGGGAAACATAATAAGGGAAAGAGGGGAACTTATGGTAAAAAAAGCGAGGTCAACATAGTAAGGAATCTGCAATTAAGAACCTTCTAAAATGAACTAAATTAGCAACTTCATTTTAAAGAAAGTATTTAAACCTGTAAGGGAATCTAGGAACACCTAGGAGTAAATTTAGGAGAAACTCTAGGTGGGTGAGGGAAATGAGACAATTAATAAATTTAAAGAAAACAATTATTGGAGGAAAGAGGGGGATGGACGACACTTGTGCGAAGGAGAATATTTAGAATATTTTTATTAAAACTTAATTTAAATGTGATTTAGGGAAAGTTGGAGGTTCTAAAAACTCTATAAAAGAAAGGGAAGATGAGGAAGAAAAGGATCGGCTGTTAGTGTAATGTTACAC
The DNA here is from genome assembly GCA_032191745.1 of Picea mariana. Lineage (NCBI taxonomy): Eukaryota > Viridiplantae > Streptophyta > Pinopsida > Pinales > Pinaceae > Picea > Picea mariana. The sequence continues at coordinate 79,149 of JASDQU010754330.1, read as the reverse complement.
TGCCAGATTTGTGACTTGACTGATTACTTGTGGGGAGTTGGGATTTTCTAGCTCGGATATGAGTGGTACCTCGGCCTTGCAAGGTGAGCTGGGAGCTAGATGTACCATCTGGATAGTGTGTGGCCCCTTTGCGGCCCAGGGGGCTAAAGGGGAATCAGAGTACCCCTAGTGATTGGCTAGGAGGTACCGGTGAGGTCTCGACGGTCGGCGAGCGGGAGCGGCAAGGAGAGCGCGGACGTCACCCGGAGCAAGCGAACAGGCAAAGGTATGTTTTTTTTTCTCGGTTGAATGATAGACAGTGTAGGTTGGATGATTTGAATCTGTAGGTGTGTTGTTAGTGGTCGTAATGGTTTCATTGTGCAAGGAATCCCGTCCCTCTAACCTGCTCGAGTAGGATTAAATTTACATGTCCGAGCAATCTCCAGAATTTGTGTGTCTGAAAATTCTTATGACTGAAACTATATGCCTGAATTTCAAGACTGAATTGTCACGTGTCTAAATCAAATCCTGTAATTCTAGTTTTAAATTTCTAAGTCTGATCTATCATATCTGAGTCTTTGGTAGAGCGAACACAATAGCAATATTCACCTTCCCCCATAATTGTCTCGACGCATATGATTCTGTTGCCTCTTGGATGCTTGATTTTAAAAAAATAACTAAACTGGTTGTCCGCTACTATTCCTGAAGTATATGTCTGAATACATTGAAACTACATGTATGTAAGGCATTATTGGATTGAGCCGACTGCCATGCACTTTAGTTTCAGAATTCTGCAGTGAATTTTATATAGTGAATTTTTTTTTCAAATTCGTAATGAAATTTTTATTTTTATGATTTTTTTGTGTTTAGTAAAAATATTTACGTGGTGTAGTTTTGGATTTTAGAACTGGCGATGATGCCCTCCTGTACTCTGCAACCTACCTGATTTTGCTGACCTTTGTACCGGGCAAGTTACCTTGGGACACTTCTCTCTTAGACCTTGTAGATTTCCGTAACTGTGGCCCTTCTCCCTTGTTGCTACGGTTTCTGGTTATAATCCAGAACCTCTCCTTCATAACAATTTACCCCAAAACAAATATTGAAAATTGCCTTCATTTCTAGCCACACCTCAGCGTTAGTTGATGGACTATGCTTTAGCAACAAAAGTCCCTCTCTCGGCATTTGAACTTTACCCATTCGCAGATAAACTGTTCGCCGTGCTAATCAATTTCCCTTCTGCTTAAACTTAAACGACTCGTGGATGGATAGTGGCTCTGCTGACCGTTTCCTTTTTGGTAAGCCATTAATCATGGTTAAATTTTCCCTGGCTGTAAACTAGACAACACTGACCCTTTTCTTCCTTTCGCTCCCTTTTCCCTCATGCCCAGCTTAAATGGTAATGCGCAACGTTATTCCCAGCAACCTCACGATTTCTTCCTGCACAGGCTCTAGATTTTATTACTGCCTCCCTGTTGCTTAAATTTTTTTTTAAGACAGTCAGAAACCTCGAAATTGGGTGTTTATATCCTTTTCCATAATCTTCGCTGTAATGGCTGCCCAGTGCCAGTGCACATCCCTTAATGTAAGGCCAAGAGGTAATGTGATCGACATTTATTTGCAAGGTTATTGAAAAGAGATATTGTTGTTATCATTTTATGGTAATGTGGTTGAATGTTGTCGAATTTTGTTAACATATAAAAATGCGAGGTCTTTAAACTAAGTACAATCAATGATTATGATTTGGTATTGGGGAATTGCAATTAATTGTTTTTACATTATTTTTAGGGGTAGATTTGGCAACTTGTGAACTAATGGAAATTAGAAGTAGTAACGGATCGGTAATTAATGCTAATTGAGTCATGGATAATGCCTCACAACCTTATTAGGGTCATGTTTCTTAAACTCAATATCTATTAATTTCATTTCCTCCAGGGTCATGGCCTCTGCTCTAGAATGGACGAAATCTAATAAAGAATATGTATCGATGTGAATGGGAAATGTTGGCCATACCTTCTTCGATACTCATTTTAACTCTTTTCTTATCCCCCCGAGTATGGTCTACCTGGTGATATAGCGACATACTAGCTTATCTGGTAAGAATCACGACATAGAATATGGGGGAACAGAGGTGCCAAAAACCCTGATATATGAAAATTCCACTTCTATATACCAATCTGCCACACTGCTCAGGTTGGTCGTGATGCTATTTGAGATCCTAAGAGGCGGCTGACCAAAAATGGAGGCATGCATTGGAACCATTAGCCAGTTGAAAATCTCGTATACAAACTCTTTGGCTTTATCTTCCCAAAGTTTTGAGTGGTAGACATGAATAGGATTTGAATCGGTTGGAGTCCAAATCCATTTCATTAATGGGAAAGGTGTCATGAAGAAAATAACGTCCATGATGTATGCAGACATAAAAAATGAAGATGCTTTCCCGCTCGCCTTCTGCGCTTGATACTCTGTAATTCGACTGGCCAGGCTGTTTGACAACAATTTAGCCCAGTCGAAAAAAAATCCCTCAGCTACGGAATGGATAAGTGGTACCCATGGGAGAAAACAATGAGTGGTGTCCTCCTTCCCATACAGTCTATAGGCCATCATCGCTATAGACATGAATTGTGGTGCTAACGATGAGATTGAATAGATTCCATGAGTATCGGCCCTAAATTTCATAGGGTGCGAAACTGAGTCCTTGATTAAATCAGATAAGATTTTCCCAAACTGCTCACATTCCTTCATTTTGAAACCCTCTAGAAATTTGGCATTGTGAGTAAGTTTTGGTGTGGGAGATAATTTATACATTTCTTGTAAATGCTCTAGCTGGAATGTCCCAATTGCCACCTTCTGCTCGTTGAATATCGTCCTAGTCGGGATATCCACATGGTCCAGCGCCCACCTGATCATATCATAATAGGGAAAAAGTCACGGCCTTGCTTCTATCTTGTGCATTTCTGACTGAGCAATGATTTTGTATTTTGTGGACAAATCGTATTTCTCATTATCACTGGAATCGTCTGAACAATCTATCCGCTCGGAGTCCAGAATATTGGAAACATATGTCCACGTTTTGACAATATTGATGCTTTTAGGTGAGGTGTCAGAAATGATATCTGAACCTTGACTTGGAACCTTGGCATCTGCCCTGGATGTTTTTCGCGGATCCATGGTATGGAACCTTGCAATTAGAAACCTGTCACAAGAATAAAAGCACAGACGGAGGTTATCTTTGTAAAACTGGCTGCACAAATTAGAAAGAAAACATAAGATAATGATGGAAACCTCTACGCTTTGAGCACTTAATTTTGTGCGAGTATTTGCTGACAAATCGTTTAAAACATTTAATAGAAAGATTTAGAAATAAAGCGGGATCTTATTATCAATCATTTCACTGAAATTCTAATAAATGCCATAAATTTTCGAAAAATTGTGATTCGAGAGGATCGTAACAACATTTAATTTTTAGTCTGTAGGTTTGTACGGGTTGGAGGTTGTTTAAAGTGTTAATTTATCCAGTTCATCCTTTTGATTAAGTGTGTTTAGTCCTTAATCCCCCTTTCAATGTTCGCAACGTCAGGTGATTTTACCCCTAGTCTTCGAGCCACGAACCCCGAGATTGCGATAGCGCAATTTTGTAAATTAACTGTGATTTGGCTTAGGATTTAAAAAAACCATGATTAATTTATGAATACTGCAACTTCGGGGATTGGAGACACAAACATGTCATTCTATGAGGTAGCAATCACCGAGTCGCGAAATCACGATAAATATTACTGCAGCTTAAAAATATCAGCACTCCGTCATTTACCAGATTGACTTAACACGGCTTCGCAACTTTGCATGTCAGAGGTTCAAAGGACATTCAACATGTGACCCCTGTGAGGCGAGAACACGAGGTAAATAAAAAGGTGATTAAGACTGAACCAACTATTCGCCATTTCGCGCGTCGGGGTACTGGGGCTTTGCTAGGTATAACCGTAAGATCTACGAGGTCCCAGAATCTGATTTTTTAGGCTTAAGTGTATCGTTTCATTACTTAGAAAGTAGGCGGCTCCAACCTTGATAACTAGAGTATTCGAAAAAAACAAGTGTTTCCAACATAGGCTCCAACTAGGGATCTCGTCTCCTTGTGGGGTGAGAAGAATAGTAGACCACATGCTTTTATTGGGTAAATGGAGTCAATAGTTTGCTTCTGCAAAATCGGTGCAAAAAAAAGGGTACAGAGGGGAGAAGGGAGGTTTTCATCCTTACTTCTGAAATCTTTCGAAACTTGATCACTCTCTTATCTCTACCTCAATACGACTGGATATTTCCTTTTCCCTAATACCGAATTTGGGTTTGCTCAAGATGGTCCAAACAACCTTGGTAATTTTAACAGGTTCTGGTTATTTTGCTTGCATCAAGGTGAAGAAAACTCAACGTTTTTAATCAGGGAGTCCTGCGTGAACCTGGGATGTAGATCAGGTTTCAAAGAAAACTAAATAACAGAGTACAGGACGATTCATGTATAACAACGTTACCAATATATTAGACATTGCTTCACTGCCAACGAGCCTGTTCAGTACCCCGATGAAGTTGTCTATTCCCTTAATTGAATTTCCTCTCACCACTTCAAGTTGTAACTTTGCATTTAAATGATGAGACGTGGTAAATATTTTTATGAATTTCCCTTCATCATCTCTTTTTGGACTATATGGGAGAAATCATATTTTGAATTTCCTTTCACCATATGTCTTATATTTTTCTCTAACATGAAGTGGGGGCAATCAATTAGTAGAAAGTATACCAAGGGCGATATATAATTTTGTAACAGAGGTCTGTTAACTTACTTTGATTACTCTGGGTCAGTGTTCCTTTGACCTTCAAAACATCTCAGTCGGTACAAAAAATTTAGAGGAGAAATTATTTCCAGGGGTCTTCTTTTGAGCAAGACTAATTGTCAAAACTTGTTGAAAAAACCAAGGGAATTAGGATTAGTCTATGCATATTTTAGTTCGGTAAGAGCTGAGGAGTCGTGAGAATTTTCCCAGAAGAATCATTTGTCGGTTTTCAGAGATAAAGTGCAACCTCTTCTGCTTCTGTGGAGACCACGGGAAGACATTTGGATTCCAAAGGAAAGAAATGAAAATGGAACGAAGTGACCAAGAAGGTTTCAGACTTCATTAATGCAGGTGTTATAATGCAACCCTAACTCTTGGAACTTCTTTGAGGATGCTTTACTTCTTCTTCTTACTTTAATTATCTTTATCTTGTTCGGGGAAACTCTTTGGAATACATAGTGAAAAAATGTTCTTTCCTGACACATTCGACGAATATGTTCACGCTCAATGAGAACGTTGTTGCACCTAGGTGGTAATTATTTAAAAAACAAGACATTTCGGGAAATTGTACCTTTGTCTTACCATTTCGTTTTTAGCTTAGTAAATTTATTTTATCACCTGTTTCGGGCAGATTTATTTCCCGATGCACGACTATACCCTTTCCTCTTTTTTCTATTTGGGTTGTAAGCGTAATCATGCAAGAAGACAACATGAATAAAATCAGGGTTTTAAGACTTATGGAATTCAAGGCGCTAATTATTTCATATCTCTACTTCTAGGAGATGACTAACCTGTTTTATTTTCGATGAAAGTAAAACTTACCAAAAAACTGTAAAAACAAAATACACAAACCGGTATATACAGTGGAAATTCGGAAATTATTTATTGCATATAGTGCTTCACATAATGCCCGTTGATAGGGGCGTTGAGGATTTTACCATCCAAATTTTCCAACAAAAATGAGTTCTTCCCTTTAGAAGCTGTGACTTTGAAAGGTCCATACCAGATATGATCAAATTTACCATGTTTAGCCGAGTCTTCCCTCCTAGCATCCCATTTCAAAACCAAATTGCTAGGGAGGAATTCCCTGTCTTTAGTCTTATGATCGAACAATGCTTTCATTTTGTCTTGATATTTCTGCAGCCTTTTGTCCACTTCAACCTTGTGCTGTTGAACTTCAATTAGCTGGTTTATCCTTCTTGTGACATGGCTTGGTTCTTCTTTCTCATCTTGCCAAAGTTTCATCATAGGAAGCGCCATATTTATAGGTAATACCACTCCAGTCCCGTATACCATTTGAAAAGGAGAAGTGCTAATAGAATTTTTTTTACCTATCCAGTTTTCCCACAAGGCGTACTTTAAATGTACATGCCAAGATTTTTTGTTTTCGTTCAATACTTTCTTAATTATGGTAATTAAGATTTTATTTGATGATTCGGTGAGCCCATTGCCTTGGGGGTAGGATGTTGTAGAATGTCCCAGTATAATATTGTATTTTTGGCAAAAGCTGACCATTGCCATAGATTTGAATGCCTGGGCATTATCTGTAACCATTTTTCGAGGACAGCCAAATCTAAATAATATGTTTTCTTCAAGGAAATCTATCACCACTGAATCTGTCTCTTTTCTAGTTGGAATGGCTTCCACCCATTTGGTGAAATAATCTGTAACGTTCAGTATCCATTTGTGTTGAGAGATGGAATGTGGGTTAATTTTACCTATAAAATCCAACCCCCATTGTTGAAAAGGGGCTTCCATTTTAACTAGGACCAGAGGTAATGCTGGGAGTTTCTACTTGCCTGTGAACAATTGGCAAAAGTTCTAGGTTCTGACCTTGGCGTTGACATTTGAGAATAGTTTAGGCCAGTAATATCTAGACCTCAGGATTTTATAATCGGTTTCCCTCCACGCATGATGCCTGCTGCATACTCCTTCATGAAATTCATTTATGACCCTTTTTGTTTATGATTCGTCTAAACAAACTAGTAGAAAACCTAAAGGATCCTTCCAATACAATTGGCTTTCAGAAATACAGTACTTTACTGCTTGCAATTTAAGTGTCCTGGCTTTAGATGGAGACAAATCACTTGATCATTTTAGGGTCAATAGGTAAGATACTATGTCTTTATACCAACCTGATGAGGCAAACTTTTCTTCGATTTTGATTGCAGCTATTTGGTCATCAAACTCATCTATGTCAATACATCCTTCATTTTCGTGCAGGTTGTTTATTTCGAGTGCTCTGAAATTTGATTCAGTTAGAATATTGGCCAAACCCTGTCCCTTTACGAGCTTCATTGTATTTACCTCTAGATAGAATTCTTGAATTTTAGCAAGCCACTGACCCCTCTTCCCGTCACTGTTAGGCTGAACCGATATGTCTTTTACAGAACTGGTAAGAACATATGCAATTACCTTGGAATGTAACACATAGGTTTTGAAATCCTTTAGTGCCTTCACCATGGCATACGCTTTCTTTTCCATAGTATCATACCTCAATTCGTTGTCTCTGAGGATTTTACTAAAAAATGTTAATGGTTGCTAGAAGCGTTCTTCGTTCTTCTGGAGAAGTACTGTCGCGACTGTGTGCTCGGAGGAAAATGAGAAAATGAGAAACTCTTTTAGATAGTTAGGACTGGACAACATAGGCGCCTCGCCTATAACTTTTTTGATATGCACAAACAACGCTTTGTCTTCTACCATCCACTTGACTTCGTTGTTCTTCTTCAACATATATGTGATCAAATTCACGATTTCAGCAAAATTCGGGATAATCTCCTCAAAAAATTTATTTTTCCTAAAAATGATTGAATTTCCTTTACATTTCTAGGAATATTTATAGTGTCTATAGCTTTGACCCTTTTGGGATTGATTTTAATTCTGTCTCAAGACACAATATGGCCCAGGAGTTTACCTTCTTGCATCGAAAAATGAGATTTCTTGGGGTTTAAGGACAAACCAAATTTTCGGCATTTCTCAAACGTTTGTTTGAGATGTATCGGATGATCTTCATCGGATTTAGAAAAAAAAGTCAGATCATCGAGGTAGATAACCATGAATTTATCTCTTTCACTGATGAAATCAATATCCATAACACACTGGATGGTAGCACCTACATTCATCAAACCAAAAGGCATTTTGTCATACATAAATGTTCCCCAAGGGGTGGTGAAGGTTGTTTTTTCTTTATCGTGCTCGTTGACAACAATCTGATTATAACTCAAAAACCTGTCGATCATGGACATTCTATTTTCCCCAACCACTTTTTCCAAAACATGATCCATCTTGGGTAGCAGGTAATTGTCTTTAAGAGAGGATTTATTTAGATTACTAAAATGTACACACAGTCTAATCTCCCCACTTTTCTTTCTAACAGGGACCAGGTTGGCTACCCAGTCAGAGTATCTCAGTGGTACGATTATTTTTGCGTCCATAAGTTTTTTGACTTCCTTCTCGACCACGAGCAATAAAATGGGATTAATTTTCTTGAGTTTCTGTCTAAAAGGTTTAACACTGGGTTTTAAAGGTATCTTGTGTTCGATCACAGTGGTGTCATAAGTTTTCAGCTTGTCATAAGACTAGGTGAACACGTCTTTGTATTGTTCGAGTAAATCTGCATATTTACCTTTTATTTCAGGAGGAAGGTACTTTGATATTTTAACTATTCTAGGCTCCCCTTTGGTCCCTATATCGCAATATTGAACTTCTTTTGGTTGAGGTTGCAAATTAGATTTCAAGGGCATGTCATGTTGGTCAAACAGTCTTTCCAAAGGGATTAGTCCTTTTGGAATCTGATTGTTTTTTAATACCAACATGTGATGATTCACGATATTTTCTTGGAATTCTTGAGGATCCTCCCCCTCTTGAATATTCCAAGTATGGTCATTTTGGTTTTCTTGGTCACTGTGAGTTTCAGCAAAATCATCCAGCATTTCAAGGAATTTTGATCTGTTCATCATCTTCGAACACCTGCCAGTGTTGAATGTTGTTCGGTATGGAAGGTCTGTGCTTGAAATCTATGTGGTACTTTAGTTTGAAAGTCATAGGGGGTTCAAAGGTTGAGGCTGCTTTAGCTAAAGAATCATGCTGTAGGTTTTCTGCATGTGGAATATAATGAACATTTACCGATGAGAAGAAATTTCCAATTAGATCCCAGGCACAATTTTTGTAAGATGTTAATCTCGGGTGCTTGGCCTGGTATTTCTGATTTATTTGTTTCACAATCAGTTCCGCATCTCCATAGACTTCCAAGTTCTTAATGTTTAGCTTCCTGGCAACTTCTAGTCCCAAGACTAGGGCTTCATGCTCACATACATTATTCATGTACTCTATGTCCCACTGCAGTTTGTAAGAAAAGGGGATAATGAATTCATCCTTGGGTGCTACAAACAGTACTCTTGCACCTGCTCCTTCACATGACGAAGCGCCATCAAAAAACATTTTCCAAATTCTAGTGGTATACACATTTCCATCTATCCTTTCTTATTTATTTTCATCTATATGACTTTCTTCTGTACAATTATTTACACCATCATTGAAAGATAAAATCCAATTTCCTAGGTCCTGGTCGGCGACATAAGCATGGTAATTATTAGGATGTTGTGGATCACTTACTGTATATGCCAACCCCGTTTCCCTGTATAACCGAGTGAATTGTCTGCCAACAATAGGAATAGTGGCATAGGTCATGTCTAGTTGAAGAGATCCCCCAAGCTTGGCTCCCCAAGATCTAGATAATAGCAAGCCATACTTTGGAGGTATATCAACGATAAATACATCCATTAGAACATTTTTTAGTGGAACTTGTGCGAGGGTTACCACTAAGTCTTTAATCATGCCCATACACTTAACTCTCCTTGAATCGAAGGAATACAGATCCCCATATGGCCTGGTGATTTCGAGCCCTAGTCCGTCCATAATAGATTTGGGCATTACGTTATGTGAGGCTCCATAATCTATCATGCAGTTATGCAGCAGACGATCATGAACATTTAGTATAATGTAGAAGGGGGGCAACGGTATCCATGGCACCTTTGAAATGCAGACCAAAAGTTATGTTAGGCTTATCGTCTTCCAAATTTATCACATCGGACTAGCTTTCTAAATATGAAAAATTTATCATTTTGGTTAATTGTTTTTGGTAGACAGGATTCTTTGCCAATTCGACCAGGGGTATTGGTATCTTGATCTTATTTATCTCATTTTCGAGGCTGAAACCTCCCACGAGTTTATCTGTTTCTTTGGTGGGAGCTTCGGTCTCCTTCCTTTCTAACTTATTTGTTTGCACTGCTTTATTCTCAGTGATTCTGGTCTCCGATGTCTGTGTTCCGGCTACCTTAGTTTTCCCAGCTCGGATCTCAGCCTCATTTGTTTCGGTATTTTACGGATCTGCTCCTTTTTTTTTAGTCTTTTGTATCTCAGTATCTTTCGGAGCGGGCTCATATGTTTCGCCTCTTGCCAGGATTTTTTTTGGTTGAGTAGTTGACACAGGTTTATTTTTTGGCCTCAGATTATACTTATTTTGAAGCTCGACCATTATAGTGTCAGCTATCTCTTGATAGGTAGAATCACCCGTATTGTTTATGTTGTTACCTTTATTTGACGGTTGTTATGTGTTGAGAGACCTCTCATAATCTTCCTTGGTTAGGTGAGGCTATACACAATCGTCGCCCAAATTGTTAATGTCTTCTTCTAAATCCTCAAACTCTTGCAAGTCATTTCCTCCTATAAAATTTTCATTCTTTAAAGGAGTTTGAATTTTTTGGTCTTCATTTTTAATCTGTCTTTGTTGAATTTCAGGATTGGGGTTCCTTATGAACTCTCTCTTAATGACTTGATATGCTTTGGATTGATCTAGCTCCATCCTTGAAATCTTATTTGCTAACTCCTTTATTATCCTAGCTATATCATCCATTTTATCATCTGAGGACCTCCCTGCTCCTGAGGGTCCCACTTGTTCTCTCAAGCATTTGGTTTCTTTGTTTCGCAAGTCTATTTTTTTTTTTTAATTTACTAGAAGCCATCATGTTCGACTCAATCTCTACGACATCATATTGCATTTAGGTTAGGTCGAACCCTCTCCTTTCTCTCAGTAAGAGTGTGAAATCAGGTTCGAAGGATCCCGCAAAGGTTACCTTGGTTGCAGGTTGAGACAGTTTAACTTCGACTTGGATATTATTATATAATTTTTTAAATATTTGAATGAATTCCATGATGGTTTCTAAACCCTTTTTCTTCAAAGATCCAAACTCAGTCAGGTAATATAAATGGTCCTTGCTTTCACCCCATTGTTTAAGAAAGGAATCTTCAAGAGCATCATAGGATAATATCAATCCTGCAGGCAGACTTCGAAACCAGGTTCTCACCTGACCTTTGAAAGTCTAGAAAAACAATCGTGAATACACATCTTCATGTTCAAGACCTAGGATATGCCTGAATTGACCAAAATATTTTGTGTGTTCAGTCGCAGTGAGGTCTCCTTCCCCTGTGAACTTGGGTAGGTTTTTCATGTAGTTTTCAGGCAGGTCATGAAGAGGTACCAGGAGGACCATAGGAGCATATATGGAAACTTCTTTAGTGAAGATCCTGGGAGGTGGGGGTGGCCCTTAGCTCCCCACTCCTCCTCCTACACCACCCCCACCTTCTCCCCCAACAACCCCCCCTCCTCCGACAACCTCCATAGCTACTCTAGGGAAGGAAATCAGTACATTATACAGATGGTTTTGGAAGATGTATAGCAAATCTTTAGCTTCTTCGGGAGACGAGAAAGCTAAAAATGGTGGGAACGGGATACGGGGGATGGTTTCCTCTGATTTGCAAGAGATGTAAATGGGAGAACCCGCAGGTGTGGAATCTGAGTATATGGTATACTCTTCGAGATTTAAGGGGTTCGTAAAATTTGACCAAAGAGTTGGAGGGATATCAATCGATGCAAGCTTTACTGAGAGATTTTTGATTTCATTTATGCCAGAGGTAGTCGGATGAGTTTCAGATTTAACTTTGGGGAAGACTAAATCTGGGTTTAGGGTTTTGGTATCAACTGATTTGGCCGAAGTTTCTTTGAAAAGGGTCTTAGGGGGAACTTCTTGCGAAGATAGAGTTTCAAGAGGAACCTTCACCTTAGGTTATGTGTGCCTAAGCTGGTAGACCGTAGTAGTTGGTTTAAGGGAACCTCTTGTTTTTAATATTTTTTTGGGGTCGAAAACATGCACGGTCTGTTTACCATCTGAGTTTTGTCTGGTGTTCCTTTGACCAGATGCCATATTAATTAAATGTGGAGTCGCCAAGTGAAAAGTAAAAATTAGCCTTTATAAGGTGTTCATTCTTTGTTCACTATCAAAGAGTAGACGCTTGCAAATGTCGTTCTCCCAGGGAAAATGATTTCGGATCTCCGTCCTTGAAAACGATGCCATAAAGATGTGGTTCCAGAGTTTGTACTTAAGGCTATGAAGTATAGAGTCTAGGCATCCAAAAAGGGTGAATGATAGAAAAGGAAAAAACAACTCTTAGGGAAAGAAGCTATGGATGATTTCTGAGTTGCCTTCGCCTAGCTTCCATATGTTCCTAGATGCTTATATCTCGCTCAATGGCTGCCCATGAACGTTCGAGTTCTACCCGGGTAGTGGCATTATTTAATATTTTATCGAAGAGGTTTAAAGTGATGCTGGCCTGATCTGAAAGACTGGGTTCAACATTGGGTTGTCTTAAAACAGGCACAATCATGAAGGAACGAGGTTTTAAAAGGTTTGATACTTCTTTTTTAGAATGTTGTTTCAATTTTAGACCATATGATGAAGGATTTTTTGGATCCGAATTAATAGTAAAACAAATCCAAAGGCCTTTTCCCATAACTGAGTTAATTTTGAAAGGTCATGCATAAAACGAAGGAAAACATTAAGCTATCAACAATGTGAGGCTTCGATCAAGGAAGAATTTCACCCTGTAACAGAAGAAGAAAATAGACAAGAAAACTTTGATGAAGCATAAAATATAGAAATCTAAATAATCCACAGGTCTTGTACCTACTGATAGTTGATACAGAGGAAAAACTGTAAACAATTAGATGACCGAAACAATTGATCACCACAGTAGAGATTGTACTAAATTTCAGCTAAGCATTCATCAAAGATATACATGAGAAATGAAACTAGGTATGAAATAACAACGCAAAGCACATAACTCAGTCTTCACGAAATATGAAATCTCCGAATTGCTTTTATTAACTCTGGTAAAAGAATAAATGTATCTATTACAATCCACCAAAAAGAAAAATCCTGTGTTCTCTTTTTCAGATTATACTTATATAAAAATTAAAACATTTCGAATTCTGATCATTCTAGAGTTTCAGTTACAAGTGAAAAAATGAAGTGTTTAATTTCCTTTTCCTTGGCCTT
>JASDQU010754330.1:6839-22078 GCA_032191745.1 Picea mariana | reverse complement strand
CCCAGCAATACATGACAGACATCCATGGGAATGACATCACATAGGACCTTATCCTTATATTCACCCATTTTGAAATAAACTAAACATTGTTTAGTGACACTCACCTGATGTCCCTTATATAGCCATGAGACCTTGTATGGACTCGGGTGATCAGTCGTCTCCAGCTCTAATTTCTCCACCATCTCGGTTGAAACGAGATTGTCGGTGCTTCCGTTGTCCACAATGACCTTGCATTTCCAGCCCTTGGTCTTGCACGTGGTCCTTAACAGTCTGGTTCTCTGAGCTGTGTCCTCCACCTCCTTCTCAGGTGTCAAAAGAACTTTATGCACCATCAGTGACTTCCCACTTCCGTTGTCTTCATTCTCAACATCACGCCTCCGCGCCTCAGCAATGTGAGCTTCTCCTCTATCCGTTTTCCTGTCTGGACAATCAACGGATTTATGTCCATCCTTCCCACATGTAAAACATGTGATGATTCCTCCTCTTCCTCTTCCCCTACCTCTAGTACGAGGAAAAGTGTTCATGTCAGCATATTCGCCACCCTGCTCTGTATGCTATCTCCTCGGCTCAACATATTGCTGTCCTCGCTGTGAGGTTCCACCTCTCTCAATCTGACCCTGAGGTTTCTTCCATTCCTTTTTGGGCTTCTGAAATTTCTCTTGGGAAACTGCCTTGCTTCTGGGCTGACTTCTGCCTCGCCCTCGTTGACCTTGCTTACGGCTAAGCTTCTCCTCATCTTTCAGAGCCATCTGATAAGAATCCTCAACTGTTATGATAGTTTCCATGCTTAATTCATCCTGAATGTCGTATCTCAGACCATTCAGGTATCAAGCGACCTTCTCATCATCACTCTCCTGATGACCTGCTCTGATATTGAGCTTGTAAAACTCTTCAGTGTATTCCTTTACCGTCATCAACTTCTGCCTCAGGTTTTGCATTCCCCTGAATAGTGTGATCTGATAATCCCTTGGGATGAATTTCGCTTTCATATTTGCGATCATCCGATCCCAGCTTTTAATCTTCTGTTTTCCTTTGGAACATCTATCTGCCTGTAGCTCGTCCCACCATAATGCTGTATGTCCCTTTAATTTCGTGACATCATACCTTACCTTTTTGTCTTCTTCGATGTCTTCATAATCGAAGTAGGTATCAAGAGCTCGAATCCAATCCAACAACTATTTTTCATCCAGACTCCCTTCATAAGCTGGAACATGTATTTTGGTCTTTGAACTCATCTTGGCAATGGCTTTTATCAATCGCTCATTGGCTGCATCTTCAGTTGCAACTTCTCCTTGCTGTTCAACTTCAGCTTCACCTTCAGAGTCGCTCAAATATCCATCATTTGTTGTGCATCTCTGCGCTGCCTCCATATCTTCCAATCTTGCTTTGAGATCTCGTATCTGTCTTTCCATCTTTGGATTCCCTGTCGGCCTACCCCTTCTTCACACCTCCCTATCTTATGGGTCGGGTGATTGTCTCTCCCTTCTGGGCGGCATGGTGAATTCTTTCTTTTCTCTCGGTCGCAAAAAACAAAGAGTTCTGGCTCTGATACCACTTGGTGCAGACGTGCCAAGCAAGCACGTCCACGCTCACCAGGACCTTCTTCTCCCCGGGCCCAAAGAGTCAATTACTCTTCAACCCCTATCAGGAGTCCTCAATACCCACAAAACTCTCCTTCCTGGCGATCTCCCCTTTTGCCTTGTCGGGAAATCGGGTTTCGCGTTATCGCGAAACTTGTGGGCACGATTCTCGTGCTACCCAAAACCCCGAACCTCGATGGGTCTCAATGCAAATGATTCCCGTTCCTGTCGAGGATTTCCCTATCAGGAAATCGACATATATGATGTCGTAGTTCACTCGTACCATGAATCTCCGAACCCTGAACTCTGATACGCACGTGCGCTCTCTCCTTGCCATGTCGCCTCCTCTCTCCATTCTATCGGGAATCACGTGATCGCGATTTCAAAGGTCGCAATCCCTTGGCACTGGAAAATCCTGAATGCCGAACCTCGACTTCCTGGGATCCCATGCCACGTGTCCCAGTAGTGATCAATAGCTCCGAATTCGTCGGGAAATCGCTAATTGCAATTTCAACAGGCAACAATCACCTGTCTCCGCAACCCTCAATGGGCCGAATCCCGATGGCTCTTGGGCTCCTTCCTGCGCCTAATGGATAAATCCCACACAACTTCTCCTGCATCGGACGGTTGGCGGGACTTCGCGAGGCTCCTTGGTGAGACCTGGCCGTCGATTCCTCCTCCTTAAGTATTTCTCCCGCTCTAAAGCTCCTTCTTGTTCAAACCTTCTCCTGGGTCCTTCTTCACAGTATCACGAAGGAACTATCCCTCCTGAACTTGTCAACTCTGACTCCTTCAGAGACTTTGCGCACACTTCTTGTGCTCAACCTTCAACAACTCTCAAAGTGTTGAGTCTTTCATACTCTGTACACCTCCGGTAACAATAGTCTATGCCTTATTTTGCTCAGACTAGCCACAGGGACTTCAAGTTCAACCTGCACTTCTCCTGCATGACTCTACCAACCCAAATCAACTTATGGGTGAATGAGAATAAGGGTTTAACTGTCGAGCCTCATCAACGCACTCTATGTGGATGAATTCAACTACACCCTATGCAGGAATCTCCTGGCTCAGACAGAGAAACAATTGAAACTTATTCTCTTCTCTCTCAGACTTCAGTTAAAACTCTGTAATCACATGCATAGCATATTCAAAGCAATTACATGACCAGAAAGCAAACATTCATGAGTGCATAAAAATCATACACAGAGAAACAACACCAACTATGAAATTGAATCAAGGACTCTCTTCTATTAATTCAATAACATCTGTACATGGGTGTTCTTCACAAATTCTCTGCTTGCTCTCCCTTCTTGCTCCTAAATAAAATGATTCTGGATAATACAATATACAAAGGAGGGTGTCTATATCCGTTTTCCCTCTCGAAAACTGAACCTGTCTAATCTAGACTTAAAAATCTATCTACCTGCATTAAATCTATTAAATGCCTTCCTATGTACTAAGGACGTGAGCTTAAAGGCTCAAGGTCCATCACAATACAAGTGCGCTTCTTTATAAATGACTTCATTAAAGAACGACACAACAACCTCCAAAGTATTTCAAAATGTGTGCTGGCGCTGTCCAGCTATTTCCTCTCAATGTGTTGGCTCGCTTGATGAGTGAGCGATGCTCCTGCATCAGTAATCATCAATGTTTCACACCTGCAAGTCATTACACTCATTTTTATATTAGTAATTAGGTTTAAACAATATATAAACATGAAATCCCAAAAATGACATAGTAAAAAGTAAATTAAATGAGTAAATACACATTGTTACCATATCATTCCACATTTTCACTATTGAGTTCCAAAAACCCCCATTTTACCCTCTGACTTCGGCGTTGATTTTCGAGAGCTACAAGAGATCATTTGACGAGCCTTCTACATCATTACGGTAAGCTCTTCCTTCTTGATCTTTTCATGGTTTAAATTTCTGATTGCATTGGTTAGTTTTTTCATTTTCAAGTGGTTTTTGAACCCTACATGCGCGTAGGAATTCTCATAGGCTGCCCATACGGGGCCTGCGAGAATGATACGTTCTCGCAGGCAAGCTTTGAGCCACCTGCGAGGTGTTCGCACTGTGTATAATAAGGCACCTGCGAGCAGTGCAGAACTCATTTTTTTTTTAAATGTTTAGCCAATGGAAAAGATCTAAATCATGAACAAAATCATTAATCCACCCTTTATGTTCCTTGTGCAGGTATTTAACCAACAATCATGGTGCTTGAGTGGAGGGAACAAGAACATGAGAAGGATAATGCAAGTGTCGAGAATCATCCTCCCACAGTAGCTGCATTGCGAGATTGCGGGCTTTTAAAATACTTCCGTATCCTAGGCATGAGAGCCCAAGTCAGATTACTGGAGTATCTAGTCCGTATGTGGGATCCAGACCAGCAAGTTTTCAATGTAGGAGCTCACACATTAGCCATTGACATAGAGGACATATACTTCTTGACCGCATTGTCCAGGCGTGGGTGTCATGTCAGTCTGACCGGCAACAGAGGTGGTGGGTTAAAAATGAGTGAATACTGCAATCAATACTGTGTACCTGAGGCCGAAAGAAAGAAAGGGAAAGTGGCGATCTGGGGAGTAACAGACTTGACTCTCCACACTATTCTTTTCACGATTGCTCAGATGGCTGGGAATTCTGCTCCCCATATGGCATTACAGAGCTACTTCCAGTACGCCATCGAGTGTACTGAGCCCTAAGTATTTAACTGGGCTGATGCAGTGCTGCGTAGTATCAAAAGACAACTAACCAAGTGTAGGCGGGGTGAACTGAAACAATTTGGATATGGATCTTTACTAGTGTCTTTCTTCCTTGAGAGGGTCCCTGTATTTAGACTTCAGGTTGAGTGGGAATTTCCGGGTCCTAGGGATCCGAGGATGTTGCGATGGTGTCGGCTCATGGCTCGGCACGTGGCAGGACCAATCGTCAAATATGACGATATTTTCTTTGACTGGTTGCAAAACCAGATGCTGATGGTCGATGACTACACCTATGCCAGGTTGGATTTTCGAGGAGATCCAGATCTAGCACTGCCTGAGGACACTCAGTGGGGAGACCTCGGTAAGAAGTACACACATTTTCTCTTTTTAAATGTTTTTTGAATTTTTTATATCATATTTAAATGTTTTTTTTTTATGTATTTATCCGAAGACTAACACAAAATGTTTGTTGATAACACAGATGTTGGACCATATAGACCTCCTGGCACCTCTCCTATCCAACGACGAGGAGAGGTAGCAGCAAATGTACCACAATATGCCAAAGATTATCAGGTTGTGGAGTAGAATTTAGAGGGTCTGACAGCAGACATTCCAGATATGACTCTGGAAGAGATTCCACGACGTGATCAACGTCACACTGTAGGAGTTTCAACAGCTATGGGTCGACTGCTCCATAGGGTTGCTAGGGTAGTTGTGTGTTACCGTGAATGTCATCCATGACGTCACATTGTAGAAGCTATAAGCTTCCATTTTTGATATTTTGGTCTTCAGACAAACTTTTTGTAAAAAACAAACTCTTTTGATCGTTATATATAGATGGCTTCTACCGGTTTACTTTATATTGTGTGATTTTAAATGTGTTTGATTTATAAATGATTTAAATGTCTGTCCAATACATAATTAGCCAATGCGTCTGTTAATGTATTAAGACATCTAGGAATATGCTGATATTCAATGTGATCAAAATATCGTTCCAAGAGGCAAATTCGCAAATACACTCGTAATAAAGTAGGACTTCGAATAGAGTAGACATTACTTAGCTGTAGTACCACAAGCTGCAAGTCGAGTCGCACAACCAAATGACGAATTCTTAGCGAGATAACATCAACCAATAATTCAATAACTGCATTATACTCTGCAATGTTATTGGTTGCACTGCCAAGACATACACCTCGTAAAGATATAAGTTCGTTGGTTGGGGCATAGATTGCCCATGTAGCAGAAGCTAAGTTCTGAGTACTACGGCTAGCACCATTAGCGAAGCCAATATAGGGTAGCGAAGACTCCGACATCTAGCAATCAAACACAACGTCACGTAAGGGCAGATACCAAATAACGTCAAAAGCAAACTAAAGTAACACACACAAAGTGAAAATTCTAACCTTGTACAATATCTACTACAAACTAATATTCAGAAAAGAACAGAAAATATACAATGGCAAATACAAACATTACTCAGAGATTTTTCACCTGGAAACCCAAACCGGGAAAACTAGCATATATTATATTCATACATTGTTTTACACTGTTTACAATACAATATACATATAGGAGCCAACGGCATCCAAAACCCTAACCCAATGACCTGGATTAGTCCAAAACCCTAATTCCTTAACCGAAAATAGAAAACCATCGACAAAAAACCATGTGCCGAAAAACCACCTAATATCACGTGGTCCCGGAAATATGTTGGCCTGAATTTTTTTTTTCAGGGGCGCTGCCCCCGAACCCCCGCATGGGGGGCTCCGCCCCCCTGCACTCCCCGAGGGGGGGCCTAGCAGCCCCCCCTCTAACCCCCCTGTGCGCCCGGCATAGGTGCTCAAACACTACTACTCGTGCAAAGAATATAACACATACCCAACACAAAGTATGATACATAAAATACAAGTGCTAGTGCACAAATAAATTTATGCATAGTACTTCTTCAAGTACAACCCATTCCTAGGTTCACTCAAAGGTATACCATCGTAATCAACCAGATCATACGCTCCTTTTTCCAAAACTCTGCGAACAATGTAAGGACCACGCCACATTGGTTCGAATTTCCCAGCTCCTAAGACATCTTTATCCTGTTCATACAGAAGAACAAGATCACCTTAAGAGAAAACGCGAGGCTTGACATGTTTGTCATACTGTGCCTTGACGCATTTCTTTTGGGCTTCTATTACTAGAGTAGTGTCACGTCGAGTCTCGTCTAATCGCATCAGATACAATAGACGTTCTTCTTCAGCAGAGGTATTGGGTAAGAGTTCGAAAGCTAGCTTCAGAGAAGGTATCTCACATTCTATCGGAAGAATGGATTCCATGCCATAGACTAATCGAAAGGGCGTAAACCCCGTAGCAGATTTAACAGATGTCCGATATGCCCACAATGACGAAAACAACATCGTGTGCCAGCTGGTTTTATGAATTCCTATCATCCGTCAAAGCATAGTTATAAGGACTTTGTTGATTGCTTCGACCTGGCCATTAGCTTGCGGATAATAGGGTGTTGAGTTATCATGACGAAGACCCAACTTTTCCGTAAGTTCAGACATCATAAAATTCCTAAAATGACTACCGTGATCAGTAACGATAGCTTGGGGAACACCAAAACGAGCTATAACATGGTTAAAAAGAAACAACGCTGCAGTCTTTCCAGTATTATCGAATGTTGGCATCGCCTCGGCCCATTTTGTAAAGTAATCAACAGCTACAATGATGTAACCATGCCCCCCGGCTGAGTGAGGGTGGCATGTCATGAAATCAATGCCCCATTTTGCANGCTATGACATGGTTAAAAAGAAACAACGCTGCAGTCTTTCCAGTATTATCGAATGTTGGCATCGCCTCGGCCCATTTTGTAAAGTAATCAACAGCTACAATGATGTAACCATGCCCCCCGGCTGAGTGAGGGTGGCATGTCATGAAATCAATGCCCCATTTTGCAAAAGGACCAACTGAGACCACAGGATGAAGGGGAGCAGGATGCGATCGAATTTTCTGATTGCAGGTCTGGCACGCATGGCACTTCTGAACAACAGTAATGCAGTCATTGAACAATGAAGGCCAAAAATATCCCGCGCGTAATATCTTCTGGGCAGTAGCATACCCAGACATATGACCACCACATGCTCCAGAATGGCAGTCATTCAGAGATTTCTCAGCTTCGTCAAAATTTAAACAACGTCTAAAAACTGAGTCAATTCCACGATGGTAAAGAGTATCGCCGAGGATGATGTATTGAAGAGCCTGATAACGGATACATCATCGTTCATTACTAGACAAAGCAGGCCGGAAAGTCCGAGTTTGGAGATATATAATGATATCTCCATACCAAATATCGTCAGTGCTAATAAGGAAAAGTGATTCATTGGGTAATGAATCTACTGCTACATTTTCCGTCGCAGAGTGAGGAAAATCAAATATCAATTCAATGAAAACTAAGGATTTCTTAGACGTGGCACGATCGAATTCCAAGTCAAACTCCTGGAGTATGACAATCCATTTGGAGTACTTTCCCCCTAGCAATTGACATGTCAAAATGTGTTGCATAGGGTTGCAATGCGAAATCACCGTAGTTTTCCTTGAAAGGATATAATGCTGAAAGCGTTGAACGGCTTGAACGACAACCAAGGTCAGTTTTTCAACATGTTGGTACTTGATTTCCATTGATGATAGACTTTGACTCAAGTAATAAATAACATGTTCATCGTGCACATCATCCTCTTGGACGAGAACCATGCCGATGGTATACTCAGAGGCAGCAAGATAAAGAAAATAATCACGACTATAATCAGGAGGAAAGAGAAGCGGAGCTCGTGTGAGGGATAACTTCAAAGCCTCAAAAGAATTGTTAGCAATGGAATCCCAAACAAACTCGGAATCTTTCTTTAGTAGCCGGGTAAAACCACGAGTAATCTCGGCGTAATTAGGAATGAAACGACGAAGAAAGTTTGCTTTCCCCTGCAAACTTTGCAACTGGCGCAGTGTAGAAGGAGGAGGGAGATTAAGAATCGCCTCAACCTTAAGAGGATCCACCTCGATCCCTTGACGTGAAACGATGAAACCTAGAAGACGGTCGGATTCTATGCAAAAAACACATTTATGAGGGTTTAAACGAATACGATAGAACCGACAATGAACGAAAATTGCTCGGAGATGAGTGGGGTGATCGACTCGGCGTAAAGAATGAGCCGGTAAATCGTCCAAATAAGGTTTAACGATATGCTTTATATCGTGAAAAGCATAAGACATAGCATGTTGAAAAGTCGCGCCAGGATTCTTAAGACCGAAGAGAAGTTTCCTATAGGCAAAAGTACCCTAAGGACAAATAAAAGAAGTTTTATGTTGGTCCTCGGGAGCGATGTTAATTTGATTATAGTCGGAGAAACCATCCATGAGAGAGAAAATTTCACTTCCGGCACAGTCATCGACAATCTGGTCAACAAAAGGGGTGGGAAAGTTGTCTTTTGGATAGGCTTTGTTAATATCCCTATAATCAACACATACATGAATACTGCCTCCTTTCTTATCAATCGGTATAGGGTTGGAAACCCATTCTGTCAGAGCCACGGGATAGATAAAGCCGGCTTTGAGAAGTTTTTCAACCTCAAGCTTGATAGCCGCCGCTTTGCGTGGGTGGAATGGACGTAGGCACTGCCGGATAGGTTTAGCTCCGGGGTATGTATTTATCTCATGTACAACAATAGCAGGGTCGATACTTGGCATCTCTTCGTAACTCCAGGCGAAGATATCACGAAATTCTTTAAACAGGGAAGTATAANATGTGTCGATCTAGGAACAGTCGATATGACAACAACAGTCGACGAAGTCGAAATCCGTTGGTATTTCTTGAGAGTATGTTGTTCCAAAAAGAGTATGGAACGATGATGTCCATCGTCCCAAGGGGTGTCCTCCATGACAGACATGATCATATTGTCAATAGGAAAGACGACACAGAAAGGTTCGGGAGACAACTCATCAAGAGAGGAGGTAGAAGGTGTTACTGAGTGAATTGATTGATAAGAAGATTCAACCGGACTTAACATCATAACATCGCCAAAACGAGTGTGATCTCCAGGATCAGGGACTATCCAAGGGTTGAAAGACACAGGAAGTTCATGAGGTATGACAGAGATCATATTAATAGAAGCAACTGATGGGCGTGGAACATCGGGCAGTGGTGTAATGGGGAAAGTACCCATTAATGAAGAGTCTTTTAAAAGGCCTACACCGACATTCTCGTAACTCGGTGGGGTTTTAGCGATAAACAACACGTTGCTAGAATGAGTATCGGAATTAAAGAAGGAAAGTTGGTCAACCTTAACAACCTTTCCTTGATGAGGAAATTGTACTACACGGAAAAGTGTTGACACAACAACACACATGGAATCGATCCAGCTATGACCAAGCAGAAGAGTGTAATCTAAGGGAACATCGAAAAATTCCACTTCAACTTGGACCGTCTTACCTTCTAGAGTAACAGGAAACGATGGAAGGACGCCGTAAGGCTTAAAACCAGAGCCATTGAAGGATTTCAAAGTATTTTGTGATTCATTTAAAGGAGGAGAGCCAATGGCTTTCCAACAAGCAAGAGACATTACACACGTAGAGGCACCCTCATCTATAACAGTTCGACAAATGTTCTTGTCAGAGACAAAAACTTGAATTTGAAACACGAGTTGAGGGGGTAACCTTGGAATGTGATCTTCTAAGTCAAAGACTATTAAATTCGTATCTGTTGGATCAATTCCACCTATATCTTTCAACAGAGCCTTCCGTTGTGCAGGACAAGACTGATGGACTTCAAGGGCAG
This sequence comes from Picea mariana, assembly GCA_032191745.1. Taxonomy (NCBI): domain Eukaryota; kingdom Viridiplantae; phylum Streptophyta; class Pinopsida; order Pinales; family Pinaceae; genus Picea; species Picea mariana. Next base: position 11,973 of record JASDQU010754330.1, on the reverse strand, counting down.
ACATCGCTGAAGGTGCTTGGGCCAGATCTTTGACAATACTATAGTTCTGGGCCGCACGAGCATGAGGATTGAAAGACGACTTCTGCAAAACACCCTTAGGGGGTCGTACGACTGTATCAAGGCTCGGTCGTTCGAGATGAAGAGGACCATTTGTAGGTGGAGCCGGTGGAGAAAGTTGTACCAAAGCAGGAGGTAAATCGTCAACCTTCTCCTTAGATGGAGTATAATCTTTGGCTCTAGTTGTAATAGCAATGTTATTCTGCTTAGAATCACCAGTACACATCAAAATGTATGATGTCGTAGAAGTAGATGGTTGGTCAAGGATGACCAACTGAGCCTGTTGTTGAGACGGGAAGGGTTGGGACAAGACTGCCGGTGTAGAGGGTTTGGGTGTTCCTTGAAGAAACTTAGTAACCTCGGCACGTCGTGGACAATCCTTTGTGTAGTGATCGTCACCACAGATAAGGCAAGGGTATTGGGGTTTGCACTTATCCCAATCTTCAACAGGGGTATTTTTAGGCTGCTCTGTTTGATTATTATTTTTTCCCTCCTTATTCTTGCCTCTCCCCTTTTTTGATTTATTTTTACCGGTCGTGGTAGATTGAATGACGTTCACCTTAGAAGTTTTACCGGCGGGAGCGGAAGGAGACGAATCATTTTGAACATTAGAAGATGTAGATTTAGGGGTTGTACTTGAAATAGAATGTGAGTGGGTATGGGTAGTACCAATCACACCATCAGCTGCATGCGAGGCAGTTGGAGCAGTTGAAGTGTTGGAAGTACCAGAACGAGGTAATCAGGTAGCAAATCGTAAAGTGTTTCCGTTTGCGAATAAACGAGATCAAGATATTGAGCATGACTGATAGCCTGCTCTTCTGTGACAATGCCACCCATGTCAATGTCCTTACCAATTTCGTTCACAAAAGATTTTGTAAACCATTCTGCCAGTAACTGATCAGGGAGTTCAAGTTTGATGAGACGTCGTCTCCTTCTCCACTCATGGATATGATCCGATATATGAGTGCCTTTAGTCTATTTGAAGGAAGTCAAAATCTCAGTTCCAGTATCGTAACGGATCGGTAACTGGTAATGTGTAAGAAAATCCATATCTAGGGTGTTGAAATCAGAAAAGAAACCTCGTGGCAATTCAATATACCACTTCGCGGCAGAACCTGTAAGGGTTCGTTGAAAAAGACGTAGACGAATAGAATCGTCCATCAATGAGTTCGATGAACACCATAGATGAAAATTCATAACATGATTGTTCGGGTCCTCTCCCACTTTGCCATCAAATTTTAGAATGTCCTATGGAAGCTTGGCTGGAATAACAGGCCATTGGGGAGAGTGACGAATAGGATCATTTAGAATCCTAGACAAATCCGGAAAATCCAAAGTAGCAAGAAAAGGTAACTGTCTATTCACCTGCGGGTACTGGTGACTTTGGGGTGGAAGCCCTGTCGGCAAACCAGTAGGCCCGTATGCAGTTTGCCCATAGTGGGAAGACCCTGGCTGATTCGGTGGTGGTTGGTGAGGATAGTAATTCCAAGGATGGTAACCTTGAGTTTGAGTAGGGACTTGAGGTTGAGTAGTGTGACTCTGACCCCAAATAGGATTAGTTATACCCAGATATGGTTGGCCCATGGTAGGGACAGTTTGCTGCCCCCCGACATTTTGAGGAAAGTTTTGTAGAATCTGATTCCAATACTGGGCCAATTTAGGGGGTATGTTTTGTCCAAAAGGTGAGGTTGGTCCTCCTATCATAGATTATGTTCCAACCGGAACTTGCATAGCAATTGGATTATGTCCAGGAAGAGGAAAAGGAATCGTACCACCTTGTCCACCAACGGGAATATGCAAGTTTGGTGCAACGGACGGTATAGTGCCACTAGGGTTAGGATTGCCAGAAGGAAACAAAGGGAGTGTCGGGATAAAACCGGGAATAAGATGCCCAGGAAAAGGAGGACCACCTGGAGAACCGGCTGGGGTTTGTGGAGGTGTTGGATTGGAAGCATTCAACAAAGCATTCAACGCATGGTAACCTGGTGGTAATGTTGAGATGACATCAGGTATTCGTTGGGTATTGATAGGAGCAAGATTAGCTGCAGTAATTTCGGTTTGGACACTCGTAGTATTCGCAAGATGGGCCATCTCGGGAGGGAAAACAAAGTGATAAGTGGTAGTCACTGGTGTAGTTTCTATCTCAGAAGACACGGGAGGGTTGATTTCGTAGACTGTGGGTGACTCAGTACCAAAAAGGACTCGTCGGAAATCACCTGACCAAAAAGGATCTTGGCCTACTACACCAGGAGAAGGCCCAACGGTTGATTCAGAAGATGTAACAATGACTTCGTTAGAAGAATTTAATCGCACAAAAGGTCGTTCACCATGGTGAATGCGATAGTCCTCTCTAGTATTGGTAATTTGAAAATCTTCTAGAGAGTCAATTCGTTCTACTTGTGGAGGTGGTGTAGTGACAACTGGAACGCCACTTGTTTCCCCGTGTGGTGGAGTAACCACTTGGACTTCAGTCTGATGGGGAGAACCCTCAGGTGTATCGGTAGGTGAGGGTTGAGAATCATCCAGATGCTCTGGAGATAAACCTTGCATTCTACGTGAACGCCGTGGAGGAGCAATTGTAAACAAGTGACAAGCTCCGCGAAGAAATTCTTATGGTCAACTTCGATAAACAGACAACACACACTAGTAAACAAAATCTAGGAAGCAATCAGAAGGCAAACAAGACCTTCTAATATCGAAGCCACTGGTTGGTGATGAAATCCAACTTCGCAACAACGAGACAAGAAGGGGCGGGTCTAGGATGGAAAAGTTACGTTGATGACCTGCTTAACGGACTTACACCCTGGTGCAAGATCCCACACATAATTGTGGGTATACCCACCAAGGAGCCCGAGTGAGTTTGATCAACGTCAATTCCGGGTACTGTGAAGACTTTCCCCTCCACAGTCACCTTGGGTAAGAAACTAGAGAGATAGGCCACTAAGGTCACCACAAACAACAATACATCTTGGGGGAATAGTCAATAGTCCGATCCACACGCAAGGGAAGGGTATCTAGCCCGAAATCAACTCAAAAGGCTTCCACTCATCATTGTGGGTATACCTCGGAGTGACCCCCGTAATATGTGCAATCTCTACACTGATGTCAACAAAGCAGGTGAGTAACTCTGCCAACACCAATGTGACCTAGTGCTTGACCCTTGTGTTAGAAGGGCTTTCCAGGACAATATGTTGCAAATGGAATTTAACACTCCCTAACTCAAGATGCTATTGTGTGTTTTGAGCTTTTGGAGAGTGTATCTCTCTTCCTACTCCAAAGCACTAGCCTAGCTAAATGTTGGTGTAACAGAGCCCTAGAAAAGAGTTACTAGATAAATTTAATATTACGCAATGTTTTTAAGAGCTGTTGTTTACTCAAAGGTAACGGAAGTGAAACTGATGTTGTATGACTCTGACCCAAACAATGCAAGGATGAGAATGAAAAATATCACTTTCGTTCAATGAATCCTATGTATGGGAGAGAGAGAAAGTTTTCCAAATCAATCTCTAAACTATAATGCACAATTTCCATTTAAATGTCAATGCAAAACAATCATTCATGAAATGAAAATGCTCTATGTGTCTTTTTCAAATACTTCAACAATCTCTAAAATTTGATTTTTCAATGTTTTCTAAAGACAAAAACAATTTTTTGAAAGAAAGCTTGTTGTTCACTTTCCAAAAAGGACTCTCACTAAGCCAATGGCAATACAAAAATCAAATCAATGAACAAGCAAATAACAACCCAATCAACTCTTTCAACGAAAACAAAAATAAAGAGCAAGCCAATGAGTCTTCTCAATGCAAATGAAAATGTTCTTTCAAACCAATAAGAAAATAAGAAAACCAAGCAAACTTAACTTTCCACCAATCACTGGATCTCAACAAATCAAACACATTCAGAATCTGAAGTCTGAAAGAATGGTTTTGCCAGAAGAGTCGAGAAACGAAATTTAAGCCACAAATGCCAAGAAAAGCCTCGAAGCCCTAAGACTAATCATGCATGCAAACTGAAGCAAAAGAGTTATCAATCAAAAGTCCAAGAAGCCAATAAGATGTATTTCAACTGATCTGGGCAGTCAGAAAGACAAAAACTTAATTTCAAAATTTTGAAACAGACTGTTCGCAGGCAAGCAATACAACACAGTGCGATAATCTATGATTCTCGTAGGCAACCTTTTAGCAAGGTGCGAGGTTCTCGCACTGGACCCTATGAGCAGGATGCGAACCTGACTGATTCTCGCAGGTTGTAGTTAAACACAGTGTGAGAAGTCCTGAATATGACAAAATTTTTGAAAATTGAAGTAAAATTTCAAAAAGCTTCTGGACTCAGAAGGTCTATCAGGATATCCTGAAGACTCAGAGACTGATAAAACAAGAGAAATATGAAACTAGAGCAAATGGCCATAGAAAAATACGAAAAGCCACCAAGAAAATGGTATTGTTCCCTAGTGGAGTCGCCAATTTTGTTTTAGGATTAATCCGTAAGTGCAGACATAAATCGATCTCCCTAGATCCACCTGGATCTAGAACAAAGCAGGACAGAATAATACTCTTTCCCTAGATTTAGAGTTGAATGAACTAGGAGGTAAGAATCATGACCATACCTTATGATTCGCTTCCTTGGGTCTTTGGTGTTCCAGCTTCGCTCCAATGCTCTTGTGCTGTCCAGACCACAACAGTACAAACCAATCGAAGTTAAGACAACTCAATATATCCAACAATTAATCTATACATATGATCAAGGAGTTATGTAATAAAGTGACATTAGCTTAATGGGAAAGGGACATATTACTGTATTAAATTGACAGAAAACAAGGATTACAACCTGAGCCTTGATGTTGCAAACCTCCTTTCGATGGCTCCTGGATCTGACACACACACTTGCTCATGCATGAAGAAGATCAACCACTTTTGATAACTTTGCTGGAGTTCTTAGCTGCTGTAGCATCAATCCTTCATACAATCTTTCACTAATTCTCCAATATCTTCTTAACCTTGTTTGCTTCTAACCTTTTCCATGAGAATCCTCTCTATATATAAGAGAGAGTGAATTAGTTACTTGGATAGGAATGATC